>PVIU01003131.1:28168-152881 GCA_004026605.1 Ondatra zibethicus | reverse complement strand
CTCCCCCTGTTCCTCCTCCATCCTCCCCCTGTTCCTCCTCCACCCTCCCCCGTTCCTCCTCCCATCCTCCCCCTGTTCCTCCTCTACTCTCCCCCGTTCCTCCTCCATCCTTCCCCTGTTCCTCCTCCCATCCTCAAGGAACACTCCTGCCCTTCCTCCTCTTTCCTCAGTGTGAACTTCCCCCCAAGCCTGCCTCCTCCAAAGATCTGGGAATCTCATTAAGAGGGAGCTAGGGCTCAGGCTTCAGGTCTTTCCGGTGAAGAGGCCTTCCTTTCCAAACCTTCCTGGACATAAAGAGAAACAGCTGGCTGGAATTGCAGGGCTGTCCAAAAAACAAAACAATTCTGTTTCCCGGCCAGCACTCTGTCAGGACTTCCTGAGGCTGATCTGGCTCCCTGGGCCACCGCAGAAGGTCCGGCTGTTTACCTCATGTCCCTGGCTGGCTGGGTGCCCTTCTCTGAGCTGTGGGTGAGTACAAAGCTGGAGATGGATGGCGTGGGAGGTGCCATTCTCCCAGCACATATGAATCATTGAGGGGTCACCCGCTGACTTTACAGATCCACCAGCCACCTGGTGTGTGTGTGTGTGTGTGTGTGTGTGTGTGTGTGTGTGTGTGTGTGTGTGTGTGTGTGGTGTGTACGTACATTAGTGCCCGTGTCGGTGTCAGGTGGGTTTGAACACTGGATGTGGTGGCTGAGAACCAAACTCAGGTGCAATAGGTGCTCTTACCTGCTGAGGCATCTCTCCAGCACTCCTGCTTTCCCCCTTTTAGACAGAGTCTCACTATGTAGCCCAGGCTAGACTAGAACTCACTATGTAGCCCAAGCTGGCCTGGAACTCACGGGATCCTTCTGCCTCTGTCTCCAAGTGCTGGGATTAAAGACCTGTAGCACCATGCCTGATTGGCTTCACATATTTTGTATGTGGGGTGTGTGTGTAGTCCATCTCCTCAGTTCTCTATGTGTATATATTAGAGACAGGATCTTTCTGTGTAGCCCAGGCTAGCCTCAAATTCAGGATCTTCCTGCTTCAGTCCTCTGAGCACTGGGATGCCAGGCATGCACCACCATACCTGGATGTCTTTAATGCTTTACTAAGATGCATGCACATTCTGCAGGAGAGATGGCTCAGTGGTTAAGAGTGCTTGTTGCTCTTTCAGGGGACCTGGGTTCAGTTCCCAGCACCCACGTGGTGGTTCACAACCATTCATAGCAACTCCATCTTTGTTTTGGTTTTTGCAAGATAGGATTTCTCTGTGTAGTTCTGGCTGTACTGGAACTTGCTCTGTAGACCAGGCTGGTCTCGAACTCACAGAGATCTGCCTGTCCCTGCCTCCCGAGAGCTGGGATTAAAGGTGTGGGCCACCATGCCTGACTGTAACTCCAGTTCTAATAGATCCAATGCCCTCTTCTGCTTTTCTCAGCCATCAGGTGTGCAGATGTATATGCAAGTAAAACACCCACTCATACACATAAAATAAATAAATCTAAATATGTTAAAAATGAAACAGCCGGGCGGTGGTGATGCACACCTTTAATCCCAGCACTTGGGAGGCAGAGGCAGGCGGATCTCTCTGAGTTCGAGGCCAGTCTGGTCTACAAGAGCTAGTTCCAGGACAGGCTCCAAAGCCACAGAGAAACCCTGTCTCAAAAAACCAAAAATAAATAAATAAAAATTAAAAAATGAAACAAAGAAATGTGCACATTCAGGGAGGGAGAGGTGGCCGAGCATGAGGTCGGTTTGGGTCCCAGAACCCACAGAAAATGTCAGATGGGTGTGGTGGCTCATTTATAATCCCAGCATTTGGGAGTAGAGGCAAAGGATTCCTAAATCAAGGGAGCTAGCTAGACTACTTCAGTTGGTGAGCTCCAGGTTCAGCGAAGACCCTGCTCAATAAATAGAGAGTAATTGACATGCAGAGGATGTCAGCCTCCGCCCCCTGCACACAGACACACACTCCATACACACATATACAGGCACTCACACACACACACACACACACGTATTCTCTCTCTCTCTCACACACACACACACAGACTCTCTCTCACACACAGGCACAGATACACATACTCTCATACACACACACACACACACACACACACACACACACACACACACACTCACACACTGGAGAAGCAGAGACCAGCAGATCTCTGGGACATAGACTCACTAGTCCGCTAGACTACAGTACTTGACAAGTTCCCTGCCTGAGGAATGACGGGGTGGTCGTCCTCTGATCTCTGCATGCACACATGTGTAGTCACACGCAGGGCTAGGGAGTGACTGCTGGCAGCATGCTTGAGGCCTGGGTTTGATCCCCAGCACATCTGAAGCTGAGTGTGACCCTATATAATTGGGGTTCAAGGCTAGTCACTAGTACTCAGTGAGTTCAAGGCCTATTTGGGACACAAAAGACCTTCCCTATCAAAACAAACAAAGATCCCAGAAAGGCGTAGTAGCCCAGGTCTGTAACCACAGCATTTCCAGAAGCCAAGTGCTACATAGACCCTGTTTGCAAACAAGCCAAGTGTGGCAGCCCAGCACCTAGGGCACTAAGGCAGGAAGATCATTTTGAGTTTGAGGCCAGTCTGGTTTAGTATGAGACTCTGTCTCAAAATGCTGGGCTATTGAGATGACTTGGTAGGTTAAAGCACTGGCACCCAACCCTGAGAGCCTGGGTTTCCTCCCTGGACACATGTAGAAAAGCTGGGTTCCATGGTGCATGTCTACTGTGAGGTGGGAGGTGCGACAGGAGAATCACCAAGGGCGGCTCGTGGCTAGTCTCAAGCATCCAAAGCAATGGATACAAGAGAGATGCTACCTTAAAAAAAAAAAAAAGGAAGGTGAAGACTGTCTTCTACTTGAGCACCGTGGGATACATCTCCTGCACTTAGACACACACACACACACCATACACACACATACACACATACACCACACACACATAAGCACCACACACAACACACACACACACACACAAAGATTAAAACAACAACAAATCAAGCTGGGCAGAGCTGGCGCATGCTTTTTAATCTCAGCACTTGGGAAGCAGAGGCAGGTGGATCTCAGTGAGTTGAAGGCCAGCCTGGTCTCCAGAGCGAGTCCCAGGACAGCCAGGGCTACACAGAGAAACCCTGTCTCGAAAAACCAAACTAAACCAAACCAAACCAAACCAAAACAAAAAGTACAACAGATCAAACCAACAAAACTGCAAAACAAAAATCAATGTCAACAACGAAACCCAAAGGGGTCTACTGGGTGAGAACTTTGTAGGGAAATTGAGCCTGAGTTCGTTGTAGTTAACTTTCCCTAACATAACCTACACATTAGTGTCAGATTGAGGCATTTACCCACTGGTCGGGGAGAGACAGCCTCATCCGTTTGGAGGACACTGAGCTCTGCTATGTTGATTGCTCAGTATTTTGGGAGGAGGATGCGGCAGTGCCAATTTGTAATCCTAGCACTCAGGAAGTAAAGGTAGGAGGATTAAGAGTTCAAGGCTATAGCCTGGCCTGGAGCTGCACACCTTTAATCCCAGCATTCGGGACACAGAGGTAGGTGGATCTCTGTGAGTTAGTTCGAGGCCAGCCTGGTCTACAGAATGAGTTCCAGGATAGCCAGGGCCACACAGAGAAACCCTGTCTTAAAACAAAACAAAACAAACAAACAAAAACAAAAGTGTTCAAGGCTAGCCTTGGATCCAGAGTGAGTTTAAAAGCCTGGGCTGAAAAAAAAAATTAAAAAAAAAAAAAAAAGGCTGGAGAGATGGCTCAGAGGTTAAGAGCACTGACTGCTCTTCCAGAGGTCCCGAGTTCAATTCCCAGCAACCACACGGTGGCTCACAGCCATCTGTAGTGAGATCTGGTGCCCTCTTCTGGCCAGCAAGCATACAGACAGATAGAACACTGTATACATAATAAATAAATAAATCTTTGCCAGGCGGTGGTGGCGCACGACTTTAATCCCAGCACTCGGGAGGCAGAGGCAGGTGGATCTCTGTGAGTTCGAGACCAGCCTGGTCTACAAGGGCTAGTTCCAGGACAGGCTCCAAAGCCACAGAGAAACCCTGTCTCGAAAAACCAAAATAAAATAAAATAAAAGCCTGGGCTACAGGAGACCTTGTCTCAAAAACCAGTAGATAACGCTGGGTGAAGGTGGCGCACACCTTTAATCCCAGCACTTGGAGGCAGATCTCTGTGAGCTTGAGACCATCCTGGTCTACAAAGCAAGTTACACAGAGAAACCCTGTCTCAAACCCTGCCCCCCCAAAAAAAACCCCAATAAATAAGTAAATACAAACTTCGAAGGGCCTGGTTTAGGTAAAGTCAGGGAGATAAGATGTCTGGAGCCCAGGAAGCCATCTCAGGACTCCAAAGCTTTTGTCAGGGTATCAAAGAATGTTCCAGGGTTCTTTCCTGGCTATGTTCTAGTATAACCCAGGGAATCCCCTCCTTGGGGGCTTTTTTTTTCTAGCCCTAATTCCTTGTCTTCCCGTGTAACCAGCAGAATTGGACTTTTCTGGGTTTCCAGTTTCAGCTCTCAAGGCAGAAAGGGGCGTTCCCTTAGTAACCTAGGGAAGTTGACAGATTCCAGCTGGCCTGTTAAGCACTTCCTGTCAAATTAGTAGAGGTGATCCCGATGATGCTTCCAGCAACTGGACCTGGGGGTCTTGAGAAAGGACGCCTACACCTACGTTGTGGAGAGTGGGTGGGTCTCCCGGGCTGCAGTTTGGTCCCTCTGTTTGTTTTTAATGATTTTTTAAAAAGATTTATTTATTATGTATACAACATTCTGCCTCCATGTATGCCCGCACGCCAGAAGAGGGCGCCAGATCTCATTACAGATGGTTGTTAGCCACCATGTGGTTGCTGGGAATTGAACTCAGGACCTGTGAAAGAGCAGCCAGTGCTCTTAACCACTGAGCCATATCTCCAGCCCCTGTTTTTAATGTTTTTTTAAAGATTTATTTATTATTAGGTATACAACATTCTGCCTCTATGTATGCCTGCACGCCAGAAGAGGGCGCCAGATCTCATTACAGATGGTTGTGAGCCACCATGTGGTTGCTGGGAATTGAACTCAGGACCTCTGGAAAAGCAGCCAATGCTCTTAACCTGTTTGTTTTGAGACAGGTTTTTCCCTGTAGCCTTGGCTGTCCTGGAACTCCCTCTATAGACCAGGCTAGCCTTGAACTCAGAGACTGTCCTACCTCTGCCTCATGAATGCTGGGATTAAAGGTGTGCATCACCACGATACGGCCCAAAATGCTCTTAAGAATCACTCAGCTTGCCGGGCCAGGGTGGTGCACGCCTTTAATCCCAGCACTTGGGAGGCAGAGGCAGGTGGATCTCTGTGAGTTTGAGGCCAGCCTGGTCTACAACAGCTAGTTCCAGGATAGGCTCCAAAGCCATCGAGAAACCCTGTCTCGAAAAACCAAAAAAAAAAAAAAAAAAAAAGAAAAAGAAAAAGAAAAAGAATCACTCAGCTATCTCTTTAGTCCTTCAAACTCTTGGTAATTCTCCTGGAATTATAGGTGTGTGTCAACATGCCTGGCTGTTTTTCTCTCTTGAACATGGGATAAGCGCTTGGCGTTTATTGGATTAGGAAACCATGAGGCAGGGTTCTGGAAGCTGGCTCGGTCACTCCAGCTTAGGGGGAGTTGTCCGAGGTCCAGGCACTCTGAAGGGCAGATGGAGTCTGAGGCCAGACTCTGGGCCCCAGCTCACCAGAAGTGGAACCTCGAAGGTCTCTGAGGGGACAGACTAGGGTGGCTGCCAGGCAGGCAAGGCCAAGACCTGGCATCAGCCAGTGGCCCCTTTTCTGGCAGAGATTCTTGGCATGAGCCTGGCTCTACCCATGACACTAATGCCCTCTTAATTAGCCGGGCTCTTGCCAAGCACTGGTCACCATTGTCTCGTTTTAAAGGATTCACCTTGGATGCTGAGCAGCTCTGGCCCAGATGGGGAGGGTGGACAGCCGGGTATTTTGTCCTTCCTCCAGGGGAGCTGGGCTCAAGGCTGGCTCCTGGGACCAGCCCAGGTTTCTCCCTCAGAAACTGAAACATGGCAATTGTGCATGAAGGAGCACACCTGCAATCCTGGAACTTGAGGCCAGCCTGGGCTAAATGGGGAGATCCTATCTCTACACACGTCCCCTGAAAATGCTGGAGAGACTGGGAAAGATATCTCAGTGGTTAAGAGCACTTGCTACTCTCGCAGAGGACCTAGGTTTGAGTCACAGAATCCACCACACGGTGGTTCCCAACTGTCTGTAACTCCAGTTCCAGGTGTTTCAACCAGCACCCTCTGGCTTCTGGGGCACCTGCACTCATGAATGAGCACGCGCGCACACACACACACACACACACACACACACACACACACACACACACACACACACCATAAATGAAAATAAAATAATCTTAAACACAACAGTGAGAACAACAAAGTACTGGACATGGTGATACCTCCTGTATTGCCAGCATGGGGAGTTAGAGGCAGGAGGATCAAGACTTGGAAACTGGAGGCTGAAGAGACAGCTCAAAGGTTAAGAGAACTAGCTCTTCTTCCAGAGATCCTGAGTTCAATTCCCAGCAACCACCGTCCCATAACTGTCTATAGTGAAATCTGGTGCCCTCCTTTGGGGTACAGGCATACATGCAGATGGAACACTGTGTACATAATAAACAGGTCTTTAAAAAAAAAAAGACTTGGAAGCTAGCCTGAGCTAGGAGACCCTGTCGCAAACAAACAAACAAACAAAACTTCAGGAATAGGTTGTAGGTTGCCTCCATCCTTTGGCCTCTATCTCTTTTTTTAATATATATATATATTTTCAATATATCTGTGTATGTGTGTATGTATGTATATATGTAGGTTTTTTGTTTGTCTTTTTGAGACAGGGTTTCTCTGTCATTTTGGAGTCTTTCCTGGAACTAGCTCTATAGACCAGGCTGGCCTCAAACTCACAGAGATCCTCCTGACTCTGTCTCCTGAGTTCTGGGATTAAAGGCATGTGCCACCACTGCCAGGCGTGTATTTGGTTTTTTGAGACAGGGTTTCTCTATGTTGCCCTGGATGTCCTGGAACTTGCTCTGCAGACCATGTTAGCCTCAAACTCAGAGATCCGCCTGTCTCTGCCTCCCAAGTGCTAGGATTAAAGGTGTGTGCCACCATCGCCCGGTTTCCTTATTTATTTTTAAGACAGGGTCTCATGTAGTCCAAGCTGGCCTCAAACTCACTATTAGCCGAGGATGACCTAGAACTCCAAGTTCTGGGATGACAAGCCTGCCTCACTCCTGGTGTGTGCAGTGCTAGGAACAGAACCTGGGGTTTCCCACGTCAGAGAAGCACTCCACTGAGTCTCTTCCCCACCCCATCTCAGACTCATCTTGTGACAGACTCTGGCTGGCCTCCTCTGTCCTATCCCCCTGCCTCAGTCTCCTGAGCACTGGGATGACAGTTGAGTGCTACACACCCAGCTGATACGGACTTTCGAGGTGATCGCATCCTCCGATAGGACAGTCTTGTGACTCTAACTGGGGCTACTGGGCAGGTCTGGTGTCTACCTTGGAGGGGGCATTTTAGGACCCAGGTGGAAGGTCACAACTTGTCTATTCAATTCTGCTAAGAAAGTTAGCTATTATGCTGGGCAGTGGTGGCACATGCCTTTAATCCCAGCACTCAGGAGGTTGAGGCAGGAGGATAATCACAGGTTTAAGGCCAACTTGGACTACACAAGACTGTCTAAAAAAGACCAAACCAGGAGCTGCGAAGGTGGCCAATAAAATGCCTGTTAAGCAAGCTTGAGGACCTGTGTTTGATCCCTAGAACTTATTAAAAAGCTGGGTGTGAAGCCGGGTGGTGGTGGCGCAAGCCTTTTATCCCAGCACTCGGGAGACAGAGGCAGGAGGATCTCTGTAAGTTCGAGGCCAGCCTAGTCTACAAGAGCTAATTCCAGGACAGCCAGGGCTGTACACAGAGAAACTCCGTCTCAGGGTAATGGGAGCTGGGTGGGGCTAAATGTGCTTATAATCCAGGCATTGGGGAAGCAGAGGCAGGTGAATGAATCTCAGGTTCACCAGCTAGTCTAATCTGTGAGCTCCAGGTTTGGGGAGACAGCCTGTCTAAATAAATGCAAGCAGATGTCCTTAGGAAGGACACTCAAGGCTGACCTCTGGCCTCCACACGCATAGGCTTAATCTGTATATCAACACGAGGTAGTGGCCTACCAGCAAAGTTTTAGCACGGGGGAATCCATGGCGTCTTTCTGACTCCGCCCTTTTTCCTCCCAGCATACAGCCTAACTTTCCCTGCCTACCTAAATTCCGACCCTATCAACAGGCCAGGCAGTTTCTTTATTCTTTAATGGTAATCACAGCACACAGAGGGGACTCCCATATCACCAGCAAAGGTGTGCAACCCACACGAATGCATACATGTACCACAGCAAGCAAAAACAATAACAAAAACAAAACCATATTTTGCTAAATTTAATTTATTTTGTGTGTTTGGGTACTTTGCCCAGATGTATGTCCATGCGTCACAAGCGTGCCTGGTACTCTCCAAGATCAGAAGAAGGCATTGAATCCGCTGGAGCTGAAGTTACAGAAGCCTGTGAGCCACCTTGAGGGTTTTGGGAATTTAATTAGGATCCTCTGGAAGATCAGACAATACTCTTAACTGCTGAACCACATATATAGCTTCCCAAACCCATATTTTATTTTATTTTATTTTTGGTTTTTCAAGTCAGGGTTTCTCTGCAGCTTTGGAGCTTGTCCTGGAACTAGCTCTTGTAGACCAGGCTGGTCTCGAACTCACAGAGATCCGCCTGCCTCTGCCTCCCAAGTGCTGGGATTAAAGGCGTGCGCCACCACCACCCGGCTCAAACCCATATTTTCTAAGAGCCACCACGCCATATCCTGTTTGCTGTGTTCACGCCTCAGTTTAGCAATGGTAGGTGACAGCCTGGTCTGCCCTCCTGGTCAAGGGGAGCAGGATTGGAGTGGCTCAGGGCCTGGGGGCAAAGCCCAGCTGGGGACTCAGTCCTAGAGTTGGCCCCTCCCACTTCCTAGACTCTGATGGGCAAGTGGCGCCAGTGGTACCAGGCTGCCTTGAGGGGCCCTCGGAGCAGGTGACCACAGAGCCACAAAGAGGCTATTCATGGTCTCTGGTTCACAGAGGCTGCCCCTTTATTGAGGGCTTGAACCGCAGACAGCTATGTGGTTTGCAGGGAAGCTAGCTCTGAGCTGTCTGGCCAGATACAGTGATGTGTGTGTACATGGTGCTTTTCTTTCTATCTGTCTGTCTGTCTATCTATCATCAATCTATCCATATCTATGTATCATTTATCAATATCTATCTATCTATCTATCTATCTATCTATCTATCTATCTATCTATCTATCTATCTATCTACCTACCTGCCTACTTACCTGAGATAGGCTTTCATGTAGTCCTACTAGCTTTAACACACTTCATAACAGAAGATGGTCTTGAACTTCAGACCCTCCTGTCTACCTCTTGAGTGCTGGGATCACAAGTTTGCACTCCCATGCCTGGTTTATGAGGTTGTTCGGGCGGAACCTAGGATTTCACTACCAACTGAGCCACATCCTCAGCTGTATTCAGTATGCTTTGACATTCTTCTTGACGTGTGTGTGTATGTGTGTGAGCATGTGTGTCCTGGTGCTCATGTGTGGAGGTCAGAGGACAGCTGTGGGAGTCAGTTCTCTCCTTCTATCATATGGGTCCTGGGAACCGAGGTCGTCAAGCCTGGTGGCAAGCGCTTTTACCGGCTGGGCCACCTTGGCCACCTCGCTAGCTGTATTATTTGATCCTTTGAAATAGGGTCTCTCCGGGCGGTGGTGGCGCATGCCTTTAATCCCAGCACTCGGGAGGCAGAGGCAGGCGGATCTCTGTGAGTTCGAGGCCCTCCTGGTCTACAGAGCTAGTTCCAGGACAGGCTCCAAAGCCACAGAGAAACCCTGTCTCAAAACACAAAACAAACAAACCAAAAAAAAAAAAAAAAGAAAGAAAGAAAGAAAGAAAGAAAGAAAAGAAATAGGGTCTCCTGTAGCCAAGGCTTGCTTTGAATGTCTCAGTTTCTTGCCTCTGTCTATCAGGCGCTGGGATTTCAGGATTTGTGCTGTCACGCCCATTTTTTTTTTTTTTTGTCCGTTTGAGTGAGGGTCTCATTTGGTAGCTGACAATCTTCCCGCCTCGACCTCCCTACAGTGGCCCAGCACTGATGTCCCATTGAGAGCAGGGAAACTGAGGTTCAGCTAGAACAAGATCTCACGGAGCTGTGAGGAGCCCAGTGAACAGATCTCCTATGACAGCTTCGCAGGACCAGGCCATCTGTGTCCTCAACCACCAGAGCAGTGGAAAGCTGAACCCAGCAGCGCTCCTCCCCATATCTGGGAGCTCCTGGGAAAGTGTGAATGAGATTTCCAGGAAAGCCAGGAGGTGAGAGACTGCAAAGGTGGGGTAGTAAGGGGTGCTAATCAGACAGCAGCCTGAGCCTCCAGGGAGCTGGGTATGGTGGCACAAGCCTATCATCTCAGCATTTGGGAGGTAGAGGCAGGAGGATCAGGAGTTTTAGGTCATCCTTAGCTGCAGAGTAAATTTGAGGCTAGCCTGGGCTATATAGAGATTCTTTCACAAAGATCTTGTGACAAAAAAATCTTGTCACAACATGGGAGATGGGTGCTGTGCAGCCCAGGGAATCACTGCTGGTCCCTGCTTTGCAGTGGCAGTCCTAGGGGATCTTTGGGATTCTGGGGGCCCCCCCAAGAATCCTCCCTTAGGGAATAAGCACAAGGCAGGTGTCAGGGAGCAGGGCAGCCTGTCCCTGTGGCCTTAATTCCTGTCTGGAACAAGTGCAGGGCACGGCATCCAGCCAGGAGCGACTCAGACCTGGCCTCTGCTAAGTGCTTCTGTTTTGTGTTGTGCCCTCATCCCAACAAGGATCAGGTGGCACTTGGATCCCATGGGGCCAAGGGACACAGTGTTCATGTCCCCATCTTTCCCCAGAGGGACCTGAGGCAGGGTTGACAAGAGGACCTCATGATGTGTACAGGGCTAGCTCATCCCTGGCAGGACACAGGGGTGCCAGGGTTAGGGAGACTTGGGAAAGGTGAGGCAGAGAGCAGGAGAAGCTCAGAGTGGCCCTTTCTGAGCCCGCCTACAACAGCAAGACAGCAGCAGCGATGGCAGCCCCGTGCAAAGCTCAACAAGCACCAGACCCAGCCAGCTGCAGAGTTCTCAGTCCACAAGGACATTCTCCATCCTAGGAGCTCACCAGGGGGACCTCGCCCCCAAGCCTTCACCACATCTGGAGCAAACGCTTATGTATCACCCACATTAGCTCAGAAGAGAGCGTGAAGGAGCCTCCCTGTCACCAGAGGCATCCAGTCTGAAAACATACAGCTGTGCTCTTGTGTGGTGTGCATGTGTGCGTGCATGTGTGTGTGTGTGTGTGTGCATGCGTGTCTGTGTGTGGTGTGTATGCAGGCAAAGAAAAGTTGCTGGGCGGTGGTGGCGCACGCCTTTAATCCCAGTACTTGGGAGGCGGAGGCAGGTGGATCTCTGTGAGTTTGAGGCCAGCCTGGTCTACAAGAGCTAGTTCCAGGACAGGCTCCAAAGCCACAGAGAAACCCTGTCTCGAAAAACCAAAAGAAAAGAAAAGTAGAAAACATTGGGGGTTGGTGATTGAAGGGTTACTTGTTGGGGGTTTGGTTCAAACAGGCTCACTGTATGCGTCTGAATATTATGCTGTATTGAAAAGGAATGAGGCAGCGATTGTTTTTCACAGAGAATGGATAGAAAGACATACGAAGCAAAAGTGGGGCTGAAGACAGTAAGTGCTTACAGTACAAACACAAGAACCCAAATCCCATCCCTGGAGTCCAAGGAAAAGCTTGGCGTGGCCAGGCATGGTGGCACACACCTTTGGTCTGTGAGCTTGAGGCCAGCCAAGGCTACATAGCAAAACTCTGTTTAAAAAAAAAATAGAAGAAAAAGAGGAGAAAAGAAAAGACAAAAAACAAGCAACCACACAGCTGGGTGCTTGCCTGTAATCCTAGCGCTTGGGAGGCTGAGGAGTTGGTACGCAGTCTTGGCTATATGAGAGCCTTTCTCATAAAACCAAAGTCAAAGAAGCAAAACAATATGAGGCGGTGACTCAGCTGCAGAGTGCTGCCTAGTGAGGGGCTGGGGTGTGGCTCAGTGGTAGAGCACCTGCCTAGAATCCCCCAGTGAGGGGCTGGGGTGTGGCTCAGTGGTAGAGCCCCTGCCTAGAATCCCCCAGTGAGGGGCTGGAGTATGACTCAGTGGTAGAGCCCCTGCCTAGAATCCCCCAGTGAGGGGCTGGGGTGTGGCTCAGTGGTAGAGCATCTGCCTAGACTCCCTCAGTGAGGGGCTGGGGTGTGGCTCAGTGGTAGAGCATCTGCCTAGACTCCCCCAGTGAGGGGCTGGGGTGTGGCTCAGTGGTAGAGCACCTGCCTAGAATCCCCCAGTGAGGGGCTGGGGTATGGCTCAGTGGTAGAGCACCTGCCTAGACTCCCCCAGTGAAGGGCTGGGGTGGGACTGCTCACCTAACATGCGCAAGGCTATGATTTTCATTGAAAATATCACAAAGCAAACAAAGCCATCAGTAGAGCTGAACATATCCATGTTTACTTGTCTCCATTTAAAGATGAATGCAAGCAAGATCTGTAACAGGGTGGAGGGGGAGGGGCGGGAATGGGGCGGTGAAGGTTGTCTCCTCATTTATATTTGAACTATGTGGCTGCAGATGTATTGTCTGTTCCCAAGGGTGGCACATGAAATAACAATGGAGGTTTTGGTTCTGCTGAGATGAACCTTAATTCTGCACAGATGACCTCACCCGGAGGCAGATGGACTTCCCCCAACATTTAAGCCTCTATTCTGAGTGCTGGACCTGGGCTTGTCCCAAGGGGAAACCCAAGGATCCTCTCTGTGGTGTCTGGATCTCATGTGTGTGTGTGTGTGTGTATACATGCATGTGTGTCTGTGCATGTGTGTACGTGTCTGTGCATGTGTTCACATGTGTGTGCATGTGAGGTCGGGCAGACATTTCTTTCTCAGTCACTCTCCATCTTATATTTATTTTTCGTGTGTGAGCGTCTGTGGGCACTGCATGGCACAGCATGTGTGTGGAGGTCAGAGGAGAGCTTGTGGGAATCAGCTCTCTCCTTCCTCAAGAGTGGGTCTTGAGGATCCAAGTCAGGTCTTCAGGCTTGGAGACAAGGCCCTTAACTTGCAAAGACATCTTGCTGATTCCTCCATCTTATTAAAATTCTTAAAAGATTTACTCATTTTATTTTTCGAGACTGGTTTCTCTGTACAGCCTTGGCTATCCTGGAACTTTCTCTGTGGATCAGGCTGGCCTCGAACTCAAAAAGATCCACCTCTTCTGCCTCCTGAGTAAAGGCATGCTCTACCACCACCCAGCCTGGGCCCTTTAGAAGAGCAGTCAGACGGCGTACTCGTGGCACATCCCATCCCAGCACTTGGGAGGCAGAAACAGGCAGATCTCTGTAAGTTCAAGGCCAGTCTGGTTTGCAGAATGAGAATGAGTTCCAGGACAGGCTCCAAAAAGCTACAGAGAAACCCTGTCTTGAAAAACAAAAATAAACAAATAAGAAAAAAAAAAGAAATAAAGAAAATAAGAAAAAAAGCCGTCTTTCCAGCCAACCATCTTAGTTTTGAACTGAACAGGAAGTTACTGACTTGGCTAGTGACTGGTCAGTGAGCCCTAGCGATCCTCCTGTCTCCACCTCTCTAGTGCTGGGGTTTTAGATGTGCCCCATATGCCTAGCTCTTTATGGGGCGTTAGGGATACAACTCATCTTTATCTGTCTGTCTGTCTGTCTATCATCTATCTATCTATTTATTTTTCAGTACAGGGTTTCTCTGTGTAGTCCTGGCTGTCCTGGACCTTGCTCTGTAGACCAGGCTGGCCTCGAACTCACAGAGATCTGCCTGCCTCTGTTTCCCTAGTGTTGGGATTAAAGGCATGCGCCACCAGCCTCTACCGCTAGGTCTGAACTTGTCCTTATTGCTTGCACAGTTGGCACTTTGCTGATTGAGTCATTTCCCGGACCTTTTTTTTTTTCATTTACATATGTATGTATGCATGTATGGGGGGGCATTTGAGTAGCGCAGTGCATGGCAGGAGTGCTGGAGGACAGTTTGAGGAAGTTGGTTTTCTCCTTCTACCATGAGGGTCCTGGGGACTGAATTCAGATCTTCAGCCTTGTTTGGTGCGTGCCTTTACCCTTGGAGCCGTCACTGTAGCTCCCAACTTTGTTTTTTTTTTTAAATAAAGCTTTTAAAATTTTTTTACTTAATTTTATTTTTATGCGCATCGATGTGAGGATGTCAGGTCCCCTGGAACTGGAGTTATAGACAGTTCTGAGCTGCCACGTGGGTGCTGGGAATTGAATCTGGGTCCTCTGGAAGAGCAGTCAGTGCTCTTGACTGCTGAGTCATCTTTCCAGCCCCCTTGAGGCAAGGTTTCATCTAGTTCAGGCTGGCCTGGAGTTCAGTATGTAGCCTAGGATGACTCTGTACTCCTGATCCTCCTGCCTGGTCCTCTGGTGTGCTGAGGTTAGAGGTTTGCACCACCACACCCAGCCATCCCCTACGGCTGGAGCCTAAAGCTCGGGATGGATGGTGAATGCAGCCATGTCCTGACGTGATGCTAAGTGACTAATCAATAGCTAGCCTTTATGGAACCCTGACACATATCAGGCATTGGCTTAACTGCCTGATGTGTAATGAGGCTGACTTGTCCGAGTCTGCCCGAGATGCTCATGGGCTAAACAGGTTTGAACAGAGTACCAGATCCCAGGCATCCCTCAGTAAAGGTTTTTCCTGTGTTAATGCTTTCAGTCTTCTGACTTGTTCAAGGCTGTTCTTGAACTTGTAGCAATCCTCCTGCCTCTGCCTCCCATGTTCTGTATTACATGTGTGAGTCACCACACCCAGGAATATATATCTTTACTACAGAAGAGGGAAAGCTCAGAGAGTCCGAGGAAATCTATCCAAAGTCACACAGTCAGAGAGGGTGGCTAGGCATCAACCTAATTCTTGATGACCTTTTCTGTGACCTCTAAGGGACTTCCCAGCAGGGATTGCTAGGGGCTTGTCTGGACCGACCTTTGATGACGGGCAGGCCTTGCCATCTACCCTTTCCCTTCGATGGTCCCTGGAAGGGACTGCCTGAGACAAGGATCACCCTGAAGATTGGTCAGCCTGTGGTGGGGCAGGGCTAGAGGGCCCAGATCTTGTGGGCAGCCTGTAGTAGGGCCAGCATTCCAGAGGCCTGCCAGGCATGTAGGGAATGCCTCATAGGTCTCAGTCTTCCAGAAACTCAAAGGGAAGTGTTCTTACATGGAGTGGTGGGTGGTGGGAGGTGGTGTTTGATGGGACTGTCCCTCTGGTCTGGAACCATGAGGGGCTGCAGTTAGAGTCACACTGGGGCCGGGCCATGCCAGGGGGTTGTCCTACTTTTCTGGTCTTCCTCAATAGAGACTGCAATTCCTGCCTTACTTACCCTGCTTCCTGATCGACCAGCACCCCAGGGCCTGAGCATCACCAGAGTGGGAACGTTGGTCACTGACTTGGGCCATAATCACCACGGTTTATTTAGAGTCAGCAGGGTAGCTGTACTCTGTGCTGGCTCTGGAATAGAAACCTCAGCTCCCGCACAGGAGGCCCAGGCTGCAAGAAACCCTAAGGCGGGCGGGTAAGGGCTCCGTACGTTTCTCCCTAGAGTCCAACCTCTGTTCTACCCCAGACTCCTTTTTCCAGTCTGTGTCTTCCGGTGTTTCTGGCCTCTTCAAGGAACATCTCTAAGACTACTTCCTGGTGCACCCTGGACCCCTCCCTCCATCCGGAACGCATTATTACCTTAAAGCTGGCTGATTCTTCCCATCTGCCAGGTTTGGGGGGTGGAGTGCTCCAGGGTGGCCTCAGAGAGCAGGAGAAAGTTGGGGATCGGCCAAAGACCGCAGAGAACGATAGTGGAGAAGCAGTTAAATGGACGAGCCAACACCCACGAGCCAGAGGCAGAAGGATAGCTAAGAGTTCGAGTCCATCCTGAGCCACACAGCGACCTCAAGGATAGGCTGCGCTAAAGAGTGCGACCCTGTTTTGAAACCCAGAAAAACCCACAGGAGAATCAACCGCAGGGGCCTCGGCGCGCTCTGCAGAGCCCCCTCCCCTGGCAGGACGGCTAGGGGCGTGGCCTATCGCCGTGACGTCATCCGCTTATTAAAACCCAGGGCGCCGCCGGGCTGGCTTTGTGGAGCGCTGCAGCGGGTTAAGCCGTGCTGAACAAAGAAGGTCCCGCACAGCCACCCAAGCTCCCGGGGCCACCGGGCCGCCCTACGCCACCATGACCGCCAACGGCACAGCCGAGGCGGTGCAGATCCAGTTCGGGCTCATCAGCTGCGGCAACAAGTACCTGACAGCCGAGGCGTTCGGCTTCAAGGTGAACGCGTCCGCCAGTAGCTTGAAGAAGAAGCAGATCTGGACGCTGGAGCAGCCTCCCGATGAGTCGGGCAGCGCGGCCGTGTGTCTGCGCAGCCACCTGGGTCGCTACCTGGCCGCCGACAAGGACGGCAACGTGAGCTGCGAGCGCGAGGTGCCCGACGCCGACTGCCGCTTCCTCGTCGTGGCGCACGACGACGGCCGCTGGTCGCTGCAGTCCGAGGCTCACCGGCGCTACTTCGGCGGCACCGAGGACCGCCTGTCGTGCTTCGCGCAGAGCGTGTCGCCGGCAGAGAAGTGGAGCGTGCACATCGCCATGCACCCACAGGTCAACATCTACAGCGTCACCCGCAAGCGCTACGCGCATCTGAGCGCGCGACCGGCCGACGAGATCGCGGTAGACCGCGACGTGCCTTGGGGCGTCGACTCGCTCATCACCTTGGCCTTCCAGGACCAGCGCTACAGCGTGCAGACGTCGGACCACCGCTTCCTGCGCCACGACGGGCGCCTTGTGGCTCGGCCCGAGCCCGCCACGGGCTACACGCTCGAGTTCCGCTCCGGCAAGGTGGCCTTTCGCGACTGCGAAGGTCGCTACCTGGCCCCGTCCGGGCCCAGTGGCACCCTCAAGGCTGGCAAGGCCACCAAGGTGGGCAAAGATGAGCTCTTCGCTCTGGAGCAGAGCTGCGCTCAGGTGGTGCTGCAGGCGGCCAACGAGAGGAACGTGTCCACGCGCCAGGGTGAGTTGGGGACATGTCTCCTTCTTGGGTCCCGATAAAGTGCACAAAAGCATTCCCCCACTCCTGCATCCCTCTGTTTCCCGATCTCCCGTGCGCTTCCGTTAGGCTCACAGGCCTCTGTGCCCCGCCTTAGGGAGGTGGTCTTCTGTTTTGAAAAACCCGGTCTCACTAAGTAGCCCTGGCTGTCCTGGAACTCTCTCTGTAGACTAGGCTGGCTTGAACTCGCAGAAATCCTCCTGCCTCTGTCTCTTGAGTGCTGGAATTAAAGGCTTATGCTACCACCCCCTGTCCGGGACGTGCGCGCTTCTTCTGCCGGGAGGAGATGACGTGGGGTGCGGCCTAGCACATCCTAAAGCAGTACTGTCCACCTCCCCGACCCCTGACTGGGGGCGTGGGGCTCCCTAGACTTTGGGTAGATCTTCTCTGTCCCCTTTTCCCAATCTGGGTTGTCCCCATTCGTGGGCTGATCCTCAAGGATAGGTTGCCCGAGGTCTTGGGAAGGAAGGTTTCCCCCTTGTCTATTTCCTCGTGCATCCTTCCTCCTGTTCCTCAGGTCTTTGGCCAGAGGGCCTGGGGAACAGTCACCCCTGCTCTTCCTGCCTTTCCTGGCGAGGTGGAGGAGGTTTGGCGGGGCTTTTGATCGCGGCGGGGTGTGCGGGGCGGGGTCGGCACTGCTACCGGGAGGGGGACGTCCACGGGGGCTGCCCCTCCCCCACCCCGCCTCCCCTCGCAAAGGCCTGGCGCTCCGGGCCGCGGCCTTTGTGAGCAGGGGGGCGGGTCGCCTCGGCTGGGCCCTCCCTCGTCCCCTTTGTCCTGCTAGGGCTCTGCAGATGGGAAAACCAGATGCAGCGGAGCTGGGGGAGGGGATAGACTTAGGCGGTTCCCTCTGCGGAGGAGCCACCCCTAACCTCCCCCCACCCCCAGGCGTCGTCCTTGGTCCAGGGTTCTGGGCAGGGGTGCGGAGTGCTGCCGCCTGAGTCTTCCTTCGCACCCCGCCAGGCGGGCGGCGTGGCCAGGCACTCTTGCCCTCTCGTGCACACCTCGCGGTCCGGCTCTTGGCCCTGCGAGTGTCCAGCTCCCTCCAGAAGCCTCTACCCTCGAGTGGACCGGTCCCCAAGGCCCCTGGCTGGGAACAATCGTTTGCAACTGGATCTTCCCCATCCAGGGCCTCCAACAGGCTGGCAGGCCATTCCGACCGGCATGGGCGTGCCACAAGTAGGCGCCTCCTTTCTGGTGTACCCCGATTTCTTTGCCAAAGGGTCTTTGCTGCCTACTGGCAGGGGCTTGTGAGATCTCGCTTCATTGGGTGGGAAATTGGGCTCCAAGCCTTGGAGATAGCTGGATGGGAGCCGAGTCTGTAGCGAGGAAGACCCCCTCCCCCAATGCAGAGGGCTAAGCCCTGGGTGGAGCCTGCCTGAGTTTGGCTGAATTAACGCTCAGAAAGGTACAGCCCGTTTGCTTTAGGTTACACAGTAAATCAGCAGCAAATGCTGCACAGGGTGTATTTGATTCCAGAATGTTCTCTCATTTTATACACACACACATACACAGATACACACACTCACACACTCCAACGCGTGTCAGCTTCTCTTGTTTAACATTGCTGGGTGAAGGGAGTCAGAGTTCCCACCTGTTTAGCAAACACTGAGATAAAAGAGATAATAAGTGTCTCTTGGGATGGTGACTGGCACGTAAAGCAAGATGGGGGGGTCCAGAACCGGGATACTAGATGATCAGGGTCGGAGGTCCTTTCTGAGCTGCCCCAGGAGAGTGGACAGAAGTTAGCAGGCATCAAGTGTCTGGGCTGGTCTTGCAGGCAGAGGGCAGAGCCTATGCCAAAGCCCCGGTGAGCAAGCCCTGCATTTCTGGAAGGCTGGAGGGGGCTGCCTGGGATTTGGGACTGGAGGGAACCCTGCAGATGCTAGGGACTTCCTAGCATAGAGAGACTGGCTCGCTATGAACTGTGTCCAAGGCTTGCTGCCCTGGGGAAGGTTAGGTGACTTAGGCCCTTGGGGCCACGAAGGAGTTGGAGGGTGTGTTTTTGCGAGCCTGGGCAGGTTTCCTTCTGAGGGTGTCATGATTGTGCGTGATTCACGCTGATGGGGCAGGAGGGGGCGGAAATTGGAGGTAAAGGGAACGTGGGGTCATAGTTAGACCTCTTCTGTCCTCGTATGTCGGGGTCTGAGCCTCATGGGAATGTCAGCCAACTCCTCCCCGTGCTTTCTGGGGTGAGCTGCTGGGTGGGTGTGCCGGGGAGGCCATTTTGGGCAGGCCTGCGTGGCAGGGAGGCGGGACTGCGCTTCGGAAACACGTGTTGGGAACTGCTGGCCAGGAATAGGGGAGGGAAGGCGCAGTCTGGGGTTGTGAATCACCCCTGCCTAGTTGCTTCCTGCTCCTCGGCCTCAGTTTCCCCATTTGTAACTCGGAGGTATTTGGGGCCAGGCTCTGTTCCTGGGAGGTGGAGATCTCATGAGGGGAGTGAGCAGTATCTAACTCAGAATTGGGGGGTGGGTGCCCCCAAATCCTCACAAGCCCTTGCTGGCTCAAAGAGACCCCTGTTGTGTCTCCCTACACTGCTCAACCTCATTCATATGTTGGGTTCTAATCCTTGAGCATGCCTTTTAGAAGGATCTTGTCCCCACCCTTCCTAGGGTGGCTGGCTGAGGAGTAGAGGGTGTGGCTGGGCTTTGTAGGATGTCTAAGAGGTCCCCATCGTTGGCAGGAATGGCACAGTTTTGACCACTGAGTAGACTCTTGGGGGTGAGATGAAGTCCTGGAGGATTCTAAGCTAAGCCCTCTTCCTAAATGAGATGGGTTGTGGAGGATGCTTATTTGGAACAAGGCAAGAGAATCTGGCAAGCTGCTAAGCTCAGGAAGGGGGTTGTGGGTTGGGGGACCCTCTGAGTCACCACAGCCTGTGAAGCTGGAAGATAGCCACGCCCCCTCCCGTGGGCTCCTAGGAGCCTGTGACTCAGGTTTTCTGTGCTGCCACTGTTGAAAAAAAAATCCCACAGAAATTCTGTTACCATGGCAACGCAGCTCCAATGTGATTCCAAGGCCAAGTGGGGCCTTTCCCCCCCTGGGCTGGGCCTTGGAGGGGCCGCTCTGCCAGGGGGCTGACTGCTTTCCCAGCCCTTCCTGCTGAGGTGGGAGGACCCAGTGTCTCTTTGGCAACAGGCCTTCACATCCTTTTGGGGTCCCAACAGAGATGATCCTTTTTGGCAGGGTAGGGAAACTGAGGCAGAGAGGGGAGAATGCATTGTAACAAAGGTTGCCTGGAGTCCACCTTTGGTGCCTCACCGGCCTCCTAGGCCTTTTGACACAGATTAGATGCAACAGGCCCTTTGTCCCAATACCTGGAGATGAGAGCCAGATGCTGGCCTGGATGAGCGCTTTTTGTCCTTGCCTGGATGACTCGGTTCTCGGAATTACTGCAAGGATGATGGTTGGTGTCTGTCCCCTGCACTGCCCCACCATGAACTCGGTGCCCACAACGTCTTGACCCCTGTGCAGGGATGACTAGCATGTGGGGAAGCCAACTCTTCTGACTCCTTAACCCTGCTCACCTTAGTTTTGGTTTTTGTCTTGTAGCCCGTCTGGTTTTCAACTCGATTCTCCTGCCTCGGTCTTGAGAGTGCTGAGATGAGGGGCCTGGGCCACCAGTTCTGGTTGGCTTCCAGCCCCCTCCTGCTCAGCCTATCTTGGAACAGCATTCTGCGGCTGGGGTGTCTGGGAGGGGCTTTCTTTTTTCTTTTCCTTTTTTCCAGAGACAGGGTTTCTCTGTGTAGCCCTGGCTATCCTGGAACTCACTCAGTAGACCAGGCTGGCCTCGAACTCAGTGATCCACCTGCCTCTGCCTCCCAGGAGCTGTGATTAAAGGCTTGCGCCACCACTGCCAGGCAGCTTCTATCATTTGAGAGTTAAACTCAGAGATCCGCCTGCCTCTGGTGCCTGTGTGCTGGGATTAAAAGTGTGCTTTCCTTTTATTGTGGAAATGTGATGATGAGACTTGAGGCCTTGCGCAGAACAGGCAAGTACTCTACCGATGACCACACCCTCGGCCCCTCCTGGAGGGGATTCTAGACAAATGCCCAGCCACTGACCCACACCCCAATGCTGGCTTTTTTCTTTCTTTCAAAATAAAAATTTAATCTAATTTCCTTTATGGAATTATTTGTATGTGGGGGCGTGTACATAGTGTATATTATTTGTATGTGGGGCATGTATATAGTGTATATTATTTATATGTGGGGGCGTGTGTATAGTGTTTATAATTTGTATGTGGGGGCGTGTGTATAGTATATATTATTTGTGTGGTCGTGTGTATAGTGTATATTATTTGTATGTGGGGGGTGTGTATAGTGTATATTTGTATGTGGGGTGTATATTATTTGTATGTGGGGGCGTGTATATAATGTCACAACATACACATGAAGCTCAGGGGACAACATGGGAATCAGTTTTCTCCTTCAACCAATTGGGCTCTGGAGATGGAACTCTGGAGGCCTGGTGACAAGAGCCTTTACCCACTGAGGTCCCAATGCTGGCTTTTACTGGCTGTCCCATTACCCTATGGGATTCCTTGCCCTCGCTGGCACGGGGTGTGGCTGTTCGGCCCAGTGGCCTGTGCTGACTCAGCTTTCCTTGCATGTGGCAGCCCAATTCCAGGCAGGCAGGGGGGGCAGTGGGCAGCACCTCACATTCACGTGGCCAGCTGTCTTCTCAATGTTTAGCAGTCTCTAGTATGGGCCAGGGGCAGGAGCGAGAAGGTAGGTGGTTGAGCAGACTCCAGTCCAGAGCTGTGGCTTCAGGGTGGCCACATAGCCTGAGAGGGCCTCCCTCCCATGCTTCAGTGGTAAACCCTGTGGGGACACTGGGTCAGGATCATGGGTGACCCACCATGGAAGCCATGCCTGCTAATCCATAGGTCTAGAAGGGAGGGATAAGGCATGGCCAGGCATTTTGTCCATGCCCATTCCTGAGAGCCAAGAAACCCCTTGGTCTTGCTGGGTGACTTTGCCTAGGCCATGCCACCTCTCAATCTCATCTCCCACTCTGTGAGGTAAGCATCCCAGTTGCACAGCACAGACAGAGACATCGTTGGGTTAGGGTGGCACTGGTACACCCTTGGGTGGGATGTCAACTAAGGATGGGTTCCTAAGGGCAAGGGTGGGGTAGGTGGCATCTGCCATCTTCTACTTGGTCCATGCTTCATAAGGACACTTAAAGACAAAGAGGGAGCCCGGCAGTTTACACTGTGGCCTGGCTGAGGATAGTCTTAGGACCCGAGATCCTGCTTCCGGGTGGAGTCAAAGCCAGTATGCAGAGCAGGGCTGCAGAGAAGGCCTTGGGAGCAACACCTTATTTGGGCTCAGTGGGGTCATGTGACCCAGAAATTGCACAAGAACTCAGCAAGCCATGCTTGGGGTCCACACCTGTAATTCTAGCACTCAGGAGGCAGAGGCAGGTAGATCTCTGAGTTCGAGGCCAGCCTGGGATACACAGTGAGATCCTGTCTTAACCAAACCAAAACAAAAAAGAGAGGGGGCAATGGAGAGATGGCTCAATGCCTTAGAACCCTTTTTTTGGGGGGAGGAAGGTATCTCTGTGTAACCACCCTGGTTGTCCTGGAACTCACTCTGTAGACCAGGCTGAACTCTAACTCAGAGTCCTCCTGCCTCTGCCTCAGGAGTGCTGGGATGAAAGGCGTGCGCCACCACCGCCTGCCTCTAGAACACTTGTTCTCACCAGCACATACATGGTGGCTCACAGCCATCTGTAACCCAGTTCCAGGAGATCTGGCCTCTGAGAGCACCAGGCACATGCGTGGTACATATCCCTACACACAGGGAAAGCATTCAGACATAGAAAATACAAGAAATCTTTTCTTTTTTTGGGTTGGGTGGGTGGGACAGGGTTTCTCAGTGTAGCCTTGGCTGTCCTGGAACTTAGTCTGTAGACCAGACTGACCTTGAACTCACAGAGATCTGGGCTTCTGCCTCCCGGGTGCTGGGATTAAAGGCATGCCCCACCACTGCCTAGCAAGAAATCTTTTTTAAAATTAAAGAAAATCAATTTTAAAAAGAGGGGAGAGGATGGAGGCTCAGTGGTCCTGTTTGGGTGGACATGTCCACCGGCAGGCAGATGCTACGAAGCAGAGTGAGCCTTCTGTGTTTGTGGTTGGCGGGGACAGTCTTAGAGTATGACTTCATCTTTATCCTTTTGAGGATTTTTAGTTTTTCAAAGGGACATGTGGTTTTGTGTGTGTGTGGTACTGGGGATGGAATCCTGGGCTTTCCACCATGCTAGGCAAGCACTTGACCACTGAGTTCTATTCCCATCCCCTGTACATTTTACTTATTTTATATGTAGCCTTGGCTGAGAACTCATTACCTAGACTAGGGTGATCTCAAACTCAGAGATTCCCTTCTGCCTCCTGAGTGCTAGGGATAAAGACCACCACACCCACCTTCTCTCAAAAGAGGTCTGCTTCAACCCGCGGACCTCTGGCACACTTGTATGGTGAGGGTGGTGGCCTCCAAACTATGGCAAAGGTTTAGGTGGCAGAGTCAGTTCCCCTTCCACCGTGTTGGTCCCAGAGATCGAAGTCAAGTTGTTAGGCTTGGTGGCTGGTCCCTGCAGCCCTTGTGTGTGTGTGTGTGTGCGCGTGTGTGCACACAGGGGGTGGTGGTAGTGTTGTCTCGTGTAGCTCAGGCTAGCCATGAACTTCTTATCCTTTTATGCAGTCCTGGGGATGAACCCCAGGACTTTGCTCTATTCTGTTTTTTGAGATAGGGTCTCACTCATAGCCGAGGTTACTCTCAGCCTCCTGAGCACTGGGATGATAGGCGTGGGTGGCCGAGCATAGCTCATACTTCATATTCTTTTACTTTCACACATCCCCTCTACAGGAAGCGGGTAGCAAACCCCCTTTTACCAGCACCCCGCAATGTGACATTCTGCAGAACCGGCACCATCTGTGTGTTTATTCAATGGTTTTGGTTGTATTTAAGGCAAACTCCCGACACTGGGGTGACTTACCCGGAAACGCCTCCGTCTGTACCTACAAAACTAGGCCTACCTTACATAACAGCAGCATTGCTGAACTGGGACAAACCTTTAAAACCAGTCTCGGGCCAAGGAGAGCTCTCCTGCTTGGCTTTAGAACATCTTTGTGGGTGGCTCATTCTGAAGTTTGGAGGCTTCCTTCCTTCTTGTCTTTGGGGTGCTAGAGATTAAAGAAACGCACCAATGACTCAGTGACTGAGCTAAATCCCCAGATTTTATATATATATACATACACACACACACACACACACACACACACACACATTTTTTTTTAATTTTTTAAAATTATTTTGAGAGTTTCATGTATCCCCGGCTGGCCTGCCTCAGTCTTCTGAGGACTGGCACATTCGATTTTTCTTTCTTTCGTTTTTTTTCTTTTCTTTCCTTGAGACAAGGTTTCTCTGTAGCTTTGGAGCCTGTCCTGGACTAGCTCTTGTAGCCCAAGCTGACTTCGAACTCACAGAGATCTGTCTGCCTCTGCCTCCTGAGTGCTGAGATTAAAGGTGTGCGCCACCACCGCCCCGTGACTTTTATTTTTTCTGTGTACCCCTAAAACGGAGCCTAGAGGTCAACATCGGTTATGTTCTCCTCTGTCATTCTGCACTCTTCAAGATGGAGTTTCACTACAACTCTGGATGTCCTAGGACTCACTATGTAGATCAGGTTGGTCTCAGAGTCACAGAGATCCACCTGCCTCAGTCTCCTGAGGGTCCACTCTGTACCTGAGACAAGAATCTCAGCTGAATATGGGGCGCACACCTTTAATCCCAGCACTTGAGAGGCAGAGGCAGGTGGATCTCTGTGAGTTCGAGGCGAGCCTGGTCTACAAGAGCTAGTTCCAGCCAGGACAGGCTCCAAAGCCACAGAGAAACCCTGTCTGGAAACCAAAAAAGAAAAAGGAAAAAAAGGATCTCTCAGTGGCCTGGAGCTGAGTGATTCAGCTAAGCTGACTGGCCATTGAGCTCCAGGGATCCACGTGTCTTGGCTTCCCTGTGCTGGGATTATGGGCTCTGCCACCATGCCTGGCTTTAAAGTGGTTTCTCGGGATCCGAATTTAGTATCTGAGCAAGTGCCCACTGCCCAGGATTACCATCTGAAGGATTTGAGTCACCTCTGCCCTGTGGTATATTGGGTGTGGGTGAGACAACAGTGGCCTGATTGGCTGGGGTTCCCCTCTGCAGGAATGGACCTGTCGGCCAATCAGGATGAAGAGACCGATCAGGAGACCTTCCAGCTGGAGATTGACCGAGACACAAGGAAGTGTGCCTTCCGCACCCACACGGGCAAGTACTGGACTCTGACGGCAACCGGAGGGGTGCAATCCACTGCATCCACCAAGTGAGTGAAACCCCGCCCCTGAGTCACCTGGGCTGGCTGCATGCAGGGCAGCCTGCTCGACCCTATGCTGCCAATCCCCCTCTTCCCCAGGAATGCTAGCTGCTACTTTGACATCGAGTGGTGCGACCGGCGCATCACCCTAAGAGCATCTAATGGCAAGTTTGTGACCGCCAAGAAAAATGGTCAGCTGGCCGCCTCCGTGGAGACAGCAGGTAGCCACATGGGCATGCACCCCAAGCCTGTTTCCTTAATGTCTCAGAGGGACGGTCACCCCATGGTCAATCACCTGTCCCACCTGAACCTCTCTGTGTGTGTGCAAGCATTCCCTTAAGTGGGTGTACACTCAGGCTGGTACCATGTAGTCCTTAGCTTCTTGATATCCTTCTCTGAGGTACACCCTGGCTGACCCACCCCTGTTGCTATAAACTCAATGGCCCCTTTCTCTGTGACAGGGGACTCTGAACTCTTCCTCATGAAGCTGATTAACCGCCCCATTATTGTGTTCCGTGGGGAACACGGGTTCATTGGCTGCCGCAAGGTCACGGGCACTCTGGATGCCAACCGCTCCAGCTACGATGTCTTCCAGCTGGAATTCAATGATGGCGCCTACAACATCAAAGGCAGGTTCTCTGGGTGGGGATGCTTACAACCATTCATGGTCATAAGGGAGCGTGTATTCTATGGCCACTGGGGCTAGCGGCTTCCCTTCTTGTGTGTGGAGAGAACTTTCCCAGTCCATCCCAGGCAGATAGAGAAGGTGGGAAGTACCTGGGGATGGTGGGGAACGGCTTAATCTGGGAATCTGAGGCAGGAGGATTATCTAGAAAAGAGAAGAAACCAAAACTAGGGTGAGAGGACCCCAGCAGTCCAGAGGTGGTAAGTTGGAATCAGGACCCCGTGCTGTGTGTGGTCTTGGCAAGGCAGACCCCCTCCTTTCTTTACAGTGCTGAGGACTGAACTCAGAGCCACACCTCAGCCCCTCACTGGGGATTCTAGGCAGGTGTTCTACCATAGAGCCACACCCCAGCCCCTCACTGGGGATTCTAGGCAGGGGCTCTACCACTGAGCCACACCCCAGCCCCTCACTGGGGGATTCTAGGCAGGGGCTCTGCTGCTGATCTACATCCCCATTTATTTGTTTGTTTGTTTGTTTGTTTATTTATTTATTTGTTTATTTATTATGGAATCTGACTATGTGGCCGTAGCTGTCCTAAAATTTGCTTTGTAGACCAGACTGGCCTAAAGTCACATCTATTTGCCTTTGCCCCAGGACGCTGGGATTAAAGATATGTACCATCATGCCCAGCCCCTAGGCTCCGCCCCTTTTTTAAAGTTTGGAATGAGGTTGTCAGTAAATTTTCCAGAATGGCCTCGAACTTTAGGTAATCCTTCTGCCTCGGTATTAGGATTGAGTATTAGTGTTGTAGGAGTGTACCCCACACCCAGCTGGCTGCACTGGGCTCTGGAGGCTGACCGCGGGAGAATGGATCAGGGGTGGGGGTGGGAAGCACAGCTTGACATGTAGTTTCCCTTCCCAGACTCCACGGGCAAGTACTGGACGGTGGGCAGTGACTCCTCGGTCACTAGCAGCAGCGACACCCCTGTGGATTTCTTCCTTGAGTTCTGCGACTACAATAAGGTGGCCATCAAGGTGGGCGGCCGCTACCTGAAGGGAGATCACGCCGGGGTCCTAAAGGCCTGTGCGGAGACCATCGACCCCGCCTCACTCTGGGAATACTAGGGCCACCTGCCCTCTGCGGGCCACTCATCCAGTCCCTCCTGCTATCCTCACTCGCCAGGTGGCCCTGCAACAGGTGGCAAACCCCTTGCCTTTCAAACTGGAAACCCAAGAGAAAATGGTGCCCTCGCCTGTTGCCCTCTTTGGATCCCTTTTCCCCTAACTCTCTGCTCCCCGTGGGTCAGCGGCTACAGACTGTCCCTGGGAGGGACTTTGGGTCCCTCTGCACCCTTCTTTGCCATGGGGCATGCTGGCACCTCTCTTCTGACCTCAGACAACTCTGAGCCTTATTTCCCCAGGAAGTGGCCTAGGAGAAGTTGGGGAGGGGGCACGAGGGTTTGGCCCCACCCCTGAGCTTGTAACTGGAAGGAAGCCCTTCCCCCTGGAGATCACACCTCTCTCTGGTGTACCTGTTCTGGCCCCAGAGCCTAGAGGCAAGCCTTTTGTGGGACTGAAGGCAAGTGTGGCCTGGTTTGCCCACAAGTTTTTTTTCCTGGATCATGGCTGGAGAGCTGTCTTTGTCGGACCCTGCAGAGGTCCGAATTGGCTCCCTGACTCAAAACTAGCTGGGTAGCACTGCCAGGTGGCCCCTGCACTCTGGGGTTGGGGGGTGGGCCTTGCTGCCATCTCTCTCCTTTTCACCCTGGACTGACTGGAAGCAGAAAAATGACCAAATCAGTATTTTTTTTTTTTAAAGGAAATGTCACTGTTGAAAGGGCCCCCGGGCAAACTTGCGTGATTGGTTATAGCTGTGAGTGGTCTTGGGGGGAGACACTTGACACCTGACCTCCCCAGTGGGTTCCCTTCCTCCTTCCCTCCTGCCTGCTCACCCCCAGCCCTAGCCCTGTGATTGGTGCTCCATGTCATCCTGACATCTCGGGGCTCCTGGGGTGGGAGAAAACCAGGCCTGTCCCTTCCCGGGGAGCCCTGGAGTAAACCTCAGGGGGGCCCTTCCCAGACACCTCATTCTACCAGTTCCCCAACACCGCGCATCTCACTCACTCGGGGTGTCTCGGTCTTTTATTTTTTGTAACTGTCCTTTGTATTAACTCTGAAGACCCCTGATAGTAGCTTTGAACTGGAAAATAAAATAATGCCAAGTCTGCAGCCTGCTGCATCTCACAGAGGAAGTAGATGTAGGAGTGGGCGGAGGGTGGCAGGGAGGGAGCCTGCACCGATGGCCAGAGGACAGGCTCTTGTTCTGGGCTCAGACCCTGGTGGCTCCTGCATGTGTGGTAGTAGCCCTGTGCTGAGAAATGGCTGAACATCGAGCTCCTGGGTCTAACAAGCTGGATATTTAAAAGTGCAGACCAAGGTCAGGGGAGAGGGTTCAGCAGTCTGATCAGCAGTGCTGATGTCACTGTCACTTGCCAAGCCTGATGTCCGACACCCACGTGAGAAGTCCTGTGCGGTGGTGTGCACCCACCCTAGGGCTTGGGGGAAGGGGAGAGACAGGAGGATCCCTGGAGTTTGCTGGCTGCCTAGCCCTATCTAATCTAGGAGCTCTGGGTTTGGCGAGAGGCCCTGTCTCAGTAAGGTGGGGATGGGTTGAGGAAGACACCACAAATAGACCTGGCCTACACACACACACACACACACACACACACACGAAAAATAAGCCAGGCCTGTCATACCTGCTACTCGGGAGGCTGAGGCAGGAAGATAACAGATTCAAGGCTGCCAAAGTCGCAGAGTGAGTTCAAGGCTAGCCTGGGCACCTTGCTAGATTTTCGAGACAGGGTTTCTATATGTAACAGTCCTAGCTGTCCTGGAACTAGCTCTAGACCAGGCTGGCCTCGAACTCACAGAGATCTGCCTCCTGAGTGCTGGACTGTGGGATGTAGTTTGTGGGCAGCATAACTCTAGGCTCATTTCCAAGAAACCCCACACAAAGTGGGTCAAACCGGGCATGGTGGCGCACGCCTTTAATCCCAGCACTGGGGAGGCAGAGGCAGGCGGATCTCCGAGTTCAAGGATAGCCTGATCTACAAACCGAGTTCCAGGACAGCCAGGACTGTTAACACAGAGAAACCTTATCTGGCGGGGGAAGAGGAGTGTAGGCTGCTGGTACACCACTTTCACGCTTGGAAGGCAAGCTAGATTCTTGATAGTGTGCCAGAGGTCCGCGGGCTGGAGTCTAGAGGATTGCGGTGGCTTGCCTATGCGATACCTCCGTACAGGTACGTACTTTGCTAGGACTTTTGGAGCATCCCAGAGTCCCATTTTACGGAGGGAGACACTGGGGTGTAAGAAAACAAAACAAAACAAACAAAAAAAAAACCACAACAACCCTTATTGGCTGGTGCGGGAGACTTCACCCCCAAGCCCCAGCAGCTGGAGGTTCCGCCGAGGCGGTTGAAGAGCCACACTGATTGGCTGCTGATGACGAAATGAAGAGAGCGCGCTGTGATTGGCCGTTCCCGAGGGAAGGCGTGCGGGAGATTGACTGGGGCAGATGGCCACAAAGGGGCCCAGTGGCCCCGCATGGTGGGAGCTCGGCCCCAAGCCAGGAAAGTGTCAGTGACACGGAGAGACAGATGAATCCTGCTTAGTCAAACTCTCGGGCTCTGCTGGGGGTCGCGCTGGGGGGGGAAGGGACACCTTGTCCATCACCACCAAGCACAGCCTGGCCTGGCCACCTGATGACTGTGGAAGTCCCACACGTGACTCTGGGTTCCTGCGGCGCTGGAGAGGAGGGTCCGATGGAGGAGGCACGTGCTGAGTTGAATGGTGGAGGCTCAGCGTGTTGGGAAGTTCAGGGTCTAAGGGAGGAGGCACGAGTCTGAAGGGGGCTGGCACAGGGTCTGGTGGGAATGCTAGGGAGGACTGACAAAAGCTGACTAGGTAGATATGAAGGACCTAATCCAGAAAAAGCGTCAGAAGAAACTCCTGGTCAGGGGACTTCCCGAAGCACAGACCCTGAGTAGAGGAAGCTGTCAGAGAAAGGCTGGGCTACTGAAGCCAGGTTATAGGGGCCAGGCAACTTGTGGAGGCAACAGGCATCTTGGAGGGAAGGGGGCACACGCCATAGATACGTCCATGTCTGAGCCCTGCACTCACTCATGCACGTGGGTGGGCATGCAGAAGCACATTTGCACATACAGAAGCTCTTACAGCCAGCTGTGGCTGGCGACCAATGTCCCTGTCCCCTATCACCTCGTTTCTTCCAGTTGAGTCAGGGGCCACCAGGGAGCCCGCAGCTCTGAGAAGGATCCCTATAAATCTATTTTTGTGTGTGAGTGTACCAATCCCACTCCGGTTAAACAGATGGGAAATTGAGGCAGAGTCTCGGGGAAGCGGACAACACAGGTTAGTGGGTGAGTTTTCTCCCTCTAGATTAAAAAAAAAAAAAAGTATGTGTACCACTGTTCTTCCTGCATGCATGTACACCACATATGTGTATCTGCTGCTTGCAGAGATCAGAAGGCGTTGGGTCCTTGGAACTGGAGTTACTGACGGCTGTGAGCCGCCGTGTGGGTGCAGGCCCTCTGCAAGAGCAGCCAGTGCTCTTAACCATGGAGCCGGCCTCAGCGTCCTCCACCACCATTGATTTTTGCTTGTTTGTTTTGTTTTTTTGAGACAGGGTCTTCTGTAGCTCAGGCAGTAGTCAAGGGTGACCTTAAATTTCTACCTTTTGCCTCCCCCTCCTGAGTGCTGGGTATTACAGGCGTGCTGCCTTTGAACCCGTAGTCTCATGCATGCTAGGCGAGCACTCTACCTGCTGAGCCACATCCTTATTTTATTTTTCGTTCTGAACAAGGTCTTGCCACGTAGCCCAGGCTGGCTTCTCAGATTCACCTTCCTGTCTCAGTTTCCCCAATGCTGCGATTACAGGCTTGAGCCACTGTAGGAAAGAACAACGGAGAAGCTGGTCTGGTCCTCACGGGTTCCTCCAGTTCGGTCAGAGTTCAGAAGGCTGGGCGGGTGGGTGACAGTCCCCTCTGGAGTTCCTCAGGGCAGACTCCAGCTTAAGCACCTCCAGTTCTGTCCCACAGGTCTGGCCTTCAGGAAGCCTCGATGAGATGGGGCACAGCCCTGATTGGTGCTGGCTAGATCTCTCTGGTGGGGAGCTGATGAATGTAACCTGGGAATTTCCCGACCAAATCCACACTGGACACCCTGTCCAAGACCTGCCTCTAATCCCTGCTGTGAGAACCTAAGGGAGTAATATCTGAGTCCCCATGGGGCCCCATTTTCTCCAGAGCTGAGTGGACTCTCCTATGGAAAGACAAGACCTGACCTCACTAAAATGTTGAATGCAAGGAGCTGAGGAAATGTGGGTAAAATGCTTGCCTTGTGTCTTAGTCAGGGTTTCTAGTGCTGTGACTGAGACCAAGGCAACTCTTATAAAGGAAAACATTTAATTAGGGCTGGCTTACAGTTCGGAGGTTTAGTTCATTGCCATCATGGTTGGAAGCAGGGCAGTGTGCAGGCTGGAGAAGGAGCTGAGAGTCCTTACATCTTGCTCCTCAGGCAACGGGAAGTGAACTGAATCACTGGACATAGCTTGAGCAAAGGAGACCTCAAAGCTCACCCCCACAATGACAGGCTTCCTCTAACAAGGCCACACCTATTCCAACAAAGCCACTCCCTTTGAGGGCCATTTTCTTTCAAACCACCACACCTGGCAAGCAAGCATTCGACTTGAGTTTGATCCCCAGAGCCGGGAAGGTAAAAACCCAATGGGTTCATTGGCCCCTGCCAGCTGGTCTGAACTGGTGAGCTCAGAAACCAAGATGAATGGTTCTTGAGGAATAGCACCCGAGGTTGACATCCATATACATGTGCACATAAGCGTCTGCACACATGCACATATTCACATAAAACCCTTATCCATTCGGGAGTGTGTGCATGTAATCCTTGTACTTGGGAGTCAGGGGTGGGTCTACATATCCAGTTACTAAGTGAGACTCTGTCTCCTACTCTAGGGGTGGCTCACACCGCTAATCCCAACACTCAAGCAGCCAAGACTGGAGGATGGGGGTTGGAGAGATGGCTCAGAGGTTAAGAGCACTGACTGTTCTTCCAGAGGACCTGAGTTCAATTCCCAGCAACCACATGGTGGCTCACAACCATCTGTAATGAGATCTGGTGACCTCTTCTGGACTGCAGACATACATCCAGGCAGAACATTGTATACATAATAAATAAATAAATAAATAAATCTTACAAAAAAAAAAAAAGACTGGAGGATGCCTGGAAAGGAAGGTTACCTAGAGTTCAGGGCCAGCCTGGACTACAAAATGAGTTCCAGGCCAGGCTGAGCTAGCATAAGACCCTATCTCAAAACCAACCAACCAAAAGATGGTACTGCCTTTCTTTCAGAAAGGAACTTGCTGTAGTGGCACACGCCTTTCATCCCAGCACTTGGGAGGCAGAGGCAGGTAATTCTCTGTGAGTTTGAGGCCAGCCTGGTCTACAGAGTTTCAAGACAGCTAGGGCTACACAGAGAAACCCTGCCTTGAAAAAACCAAAGAGGGGGGAGAAAAAATAATTTGAGCACACAGGCTGTGTGTGTGTGTGTGTGCGCGTGAGCGCGTGCCCTCATGTGTGCATGCTTACTGTTACAGTAAGTCTGAGAGGCATCCAAGAGCATCCTGCTGGCCTGTTTTTTCTGCACTAAGCAATAGACAAGGAGTTCCTGGCCTCTCTGGGTTGTCACATTCTTGTCTAGATGTTGAGATAGGAAGGGACTCCCAGGGAGAGGGCTGTCTGAGAGGGAAGAGGAGGGTGCTTTAAGTTTACCATGAAACCAGAGCCTCTTCCTGAGCCTCTGTCTTAAAGCCTCACACAGTGGGCAAAGCCACCCCCCCTGGGGGGGCCGAGGGGGTGGTCAGCATTTCTTCCCCATTTCCTGGTACCAGTGCTGACCCTGGTGGGGAAGAGAAGGATATGGGGCACTGTCTTCCTGAGTCCCCTAACTAAAGCCATTTGCCAGGTTTCAGTAAATAATGACAATATTTTTGTTATCACTGCAAGAAATTAAAGATCCTTCGAGACCAGCCTGGTCTACAAGAGCTAGTTCCAGGACAGGCTCCAAAGCCACAGAGAATCCCTGTCTCGAAAAAAAAAAAAAAAAAAAAAAGAAATTAAAGATCTGTGAGACAATTCATGGGGGAAGGAAAGAATGGACTCCTGTAAGCTGTCCTATGACGTCCATATATGTGCGTGGTATAATTGCATGTATGCCTATGCACTCTCTCTTGCACACTCTCTCGCGCGTATACACACACATGCAAATAATTGAGTAAATGTAATAAAAATGTAAAATAGGCAGATCTCTGTGAGTTCGAGGACAGCCTCGTCTATAGAGTGAGTTGCAGGACAGTCAGGGCTACACAGAGAATCCCTAGCTCAAAAATAAACAAAATTTAAAATAAAGAAGTTAAGATCAAGAGTGGCATGTGAAGGGTTAACTTATATTGCTGTATTATTAATAAAAACCCGGGAGTCAGATATCATGGTAAAAATCTGATTTATCAGAGAAGCATTGAAGAATTGATGAGTGACCTCCTCTTTCTTTCCCAGATGCAAAAGGGCCCTCAAATCATTCTAACCCTCTCCCTACTACTTCCTGTGTCTCTCTATATGTATCCTGTGTCCTCCAAAACCTCTATGGCTAATTCTGGTCAGCCAATTACTGACTCTGCCCTCTGACTCAAGGTAAATTTTATTGTCAGTCCGGGAGTGCCAGTGCAAACAGATATCCCGCCATAGGCATGGTGGCACACACCTTTAGTCCCAGCACTCAGGAGGCAGAGGCAGGTGGATCTCCATGAGTTGGAGACCTGCCTGGTTTATATAGCACGCTTCAGGCCAGTCCAGGCTACATCAACCTCCCACCAAAAGAAATTAAGATAATAAATAAATGGGGTATAAAATCTAAGGGGAGGGAAGTAGAAAAAGACAAGATCTCCTGTACCTTGGTCCAATGGGACCTTGGGAGAGGGTTGAAGGGGAGGGGAGAGGCAGGAAGGAGAGCAGAGAAAAATGTAGAGCTCAATAAAAATCAATAAAAAATAAATATAAAAAAATCAAAGGGGAGGGGTCTGGAAAGACAGCTCAGCGGTTAAGAGTACTTGCTGTTCTTGCAGAGAACCCAAGTTTGAGTCCCAGCACCCACATAGTGGCTAAAAGTTATCCCTAACTCCAGTTCTAGGGGATCTGACACCCTCTTTTGGCTTCTGAGGACATTGCACACAAGGGGTGCACACATATGCAAGCAGGTAAAACACTCATGCACATAAAATAAAAATAAATACATAAAAATAAAATCAAAGGGGACTCAAAGATGTGAGTGCATTCTCCTCTTTTTGGGGGGGGCTACCATGGGGGAGCTGAACCCAGGGCATCCCACTAACCCGCATCCTCGGCTCACCCTTTTATATTGACTTTGAGACAGTATTATTTTTGGTTTTCTTTTTGTTTGTTTGTATGGGTGTGGGGATGTCTGTATGTGGATGGATGTGTATGCTCGGCTGAGGAGAAATAGGAATTTGATGCTGGGTGTCTGCTTCCTTCATACTCCACTTATTTACCGAGGCAGGTCCATCGCTGCACCTGGAGCTGGACAGTCTCCCTGTGTAGCCAGCTCACGGCAGAAACCGCATCGCTGTCTCCGGAGAGCTGGCGTTATAGGCTTTCTGCTATATCCACAGCCTCCGGTGCCGAGGATCTCAACGCTGGCCCTCATATTTATTTGACAACAGCTTCCTCCACTGAGCTATCTGCTCAACATCGTTACCCCATTTTGTTTAGTAGGGTCTTACTATGTAGTCCTGTGGCCTGAAACTACTTACCAAGACCAGGTTAGTTTGACCTTTTAGACATCTGTCTGCCTCTGCCTCCTGAGTGCTGGGATTAAAGGCACATGCCAACATACTTGAAATCTATTTTTTTTCCCCCAAGGAGCAGTTTTTTGTTTGTTTGTTTGGTTGGTTTGGTTTGGTTTTTTGAGAAAGGGTTTCTTCGTATAGTCCTGACTGTCCTGGAGTTTGCTCTGTAGACCAGGCTGGCCTCAAACTCACAGAAATCCACCTGCCTCTGCCTCCTGAGTGCTGGGATTAAAGGCCTGCACCACTACCGTCGTGCCTGTAAAAAGGATCTTTAAAGAGGCAAAGAGAAGCCGGGCCTGGTGATGCAAGCCTGCAATCCCAGCACTGGGAAGGTGGAGTTGGGATGATCAGGAGTTCAAGGCCAGGTTTGACTAAATGGTGAGTTGGAGGTCAGCCTGGGCTATGTGAGAGCCTGTTTCCCATGGGCTGGGGGTGTGGCTTAGTGTTAGAAGGCTTACCTAGCATGTGCAACCCCTAGCACTGAAGATAGATAGGTAGATGGTAGATGATAGATAGATAGATAGATAGATAGATAGATAGATAGATAGATAGACAGACAGACTATATAATAAGGTCATTAGACAAGACCTGATACAAAAGATTGGGGGTTCCTATAAGAATGAATCAGGATGGCCAGTTCTGGTGGCATCTATCTGTAATTCTAGCACCTTGGCTACATAGTGAGTTGAAGGTCAGCCTGGGCCACATGAGATTCTGTCAAACCCTTCCCCACTAACAACAACGAAAAACCCCAAAGGAAAACCTCCCCACTAAATCATAAAGCCCAATTGGAGCAGAGACAAGCTTCCCTGGGAAAACATGGGTCTTCAAGGCCACATGGTTTATTTGGGAACAGCCAACAGGAAGCACTGTAGGGGAGGATTCAGACGCAGAGAGGAAGGGACCAGCAGAGTCACCACGTGGACAGGAGAGCTGGGTAGCTCAGAGGAAGCAGCACACACCAGAGTCATCCGCCTAGGAGCTGGCCAGAGCTTCCTGCCGCTGCGTGGACCCAGCTACACCCAGGCATGGCGAGCACTCGCCTGTGAGCAGAAGGCGGATACAGGGTAGAGCAGGTGCAGGGCATCAGCTCACTGCACTTGAAGGTGTGAGCCCCACGAAAGGAGGGGGCATTATGGTATCTGTGTCAGCTATTTCTATGCCAGCTGGTCTCAGGACCCTAGCATACAGATACTGTTACTATAAATAAAGGCCAGCCCGGTCTACAGACTGAGTTCTAGGACAGCCAGAGCTACACAGAGAAATCCAGTCGCAAAAAAACAAAACCAACCAACAAAAAGCTTGAAAATTTTTTTGTGTGTATGTGTGCCTGCGTGTGTATGAATGTGCCATCCATGTGTGTTCAGGGGCCTGAGAAGGCCCCAAGAGAGTGTACTAGACTTATAGATCAGTTTGTGAGCCATTTGACCTGAGTGTTGGGAATTGAGCTCAGGTCCTCTGAAGAGTAGCAAAGGCTCTTAACCGCTGATCCATTTCTCCAGCCCCTGCTGTTTTTTAAATATGCATTTAAAGGCGCAGGATGGTGCACATCTTTAATTGGGTGTGTGTGTTGGCAAGAGGGTAAGTGTGTCACTGCACCCATGTGGAGGTCAGAGAACGACCTTCGGTTACCTCGTCTTACCTTTCACCTTGTTGAGGACGGCTTTTTCGTTTCAGCTGGTGTGTTTTCCACGCTAGCTGGCCTGTGAGCTGGGTGATCGTCTTGCTTCCAGTCTCGACTGATGAGGTTCCAGAGGCACGCACGCCGCAGCAGCCCGCTGTCTGCACGGCTTTGGGAGTTGAACTCAGGTTGTCAGGTTTGCACGGCTAGTGCCTTTACCTGCTAGGCATCTCCCTAACCCTTCTGTCTGAGACAAGGTCTCACTATGTAGTGTTAGCTGATCTGTCACTTACTCTGTATTCTGGGCTGGCCTCGAACTTTTGGTAATCCTCCTGCCTCTAGAGTGTTGTATTACAGGCATGTGCCACCGTGCCCAGCTTAATTTTTTTTTTTTCCAAGACAGAGTTTCTCTGTGTTGCCCTGGTTGTCCTGGAACTCACTCTGTAGTCTGGCCTGGCCTCGAACTCAGGGATTTGCCTGCCTCTGTCTGGAAGTGCTGGGATTAAAGGCGCGTGCCCTCACACCTGGCTAATTTTTAAGGAATCATCACAGCATTTGCCACAATGACCGTACCGTCTTCCAGTCCTCTGTGGCTGACGGAGCTGATTTTATTTGTTTTTACACATGGAATAGCAGTCACCCCACAGCTGGGCTCTTGTGCTGTCACCTAACGAATGTGGATCATCCTTATCTGCACATACAGGCTGTGTCCCCACCCTGTGCTCTGGGAGGGATGAATGTCGTGTCTTATCTACATCCCTCCCACTCACCGTCACAGCTGTCACTCCTCATTCATCACGAACTCAAATACCCTGTGTAAGCCACTGTGTCCACAACCTTTGTGCAAATGCCCGAGAAAATTCCCTGGAGGGCAATTCCTGGCTCATTTGACATTTTAATAGATGTGGTCAGATTAAAAGATAAAACAACAACAACCATAAAAATTTTGGTGGTGCATGCCTGTAATCCCAGCACTGGGAAAATTGAAGCAGGAGACTCTGGAGTTTGAGGCTAGCCTGGGCTACGGGTAAGATTCTGTTCAAAACAAACAAGATGAGACATAGTTCAGTTGGTAGAACATGCAGCCTTGGCAGCCTGACGGTCACTCTGTAGACCAGGCTGGCTTCGAACTCACAGAGAGTCACCTGCCTCTGCCTCCTGAGTGCTGGGATTAAAGGTGTGTGCCACCACCACCCGGCATATGGTGATACAGGATCTTACTATTGTAGCCCAGACTGGGTTTGGACCCCGGATACCCTCACCTTAGATCTTGGTGCTGGAGTTACAGGTTGGAGAACCACAATACCCCTTTCTTCAGAGCTGCTGGCCAGAACCTAACTTCAGCACAGTGCCTCGGCCAGGGCAATACCAGGGGAAGAGATCGCTACAGAGAAAGTTAGGGAACAGTGTTCCCATTGAGTTTGGCAAGTGCAGACTCATGAGTGCAAATTAAAAGCTGAACAGAGAACGTTTTGATGTGCAGGGGATTGAACTCGTGAACTACCTGAGTGAGGTAACCCAGACCCAGAAAGATAAATATAATATGTACTCACTCATAAGTGGATATTAGACATAAAGCAAAGGACAGCCAGCCTACAGCCCACAACTCCAGAGAACCTAGGGAACAAAGAGGACTCTAAGAGAGACACACATGGATGCGCCTAGGAAGGGGAAAAAAAGACAAGATCTCCTGAGTAAACTGAGAGTGTGGGGGGAGGGAGGAGTGGTGGAAGGGGAGAGGGGAGAAGAGAATGGGAGTGGGGGAAAATGTATAGCACATTCCTATCTAAACAAAATGAGGATAAAAAAGATTTTATTTATTGATTTATTTTACATAAAGTCACTATGTAGCCTTGGCTGGCCTGGAACTCATTATATAGACCCACCAGACCAGGCTGGTCTCAAACTCAGAGATCTGCCAGTCTCTGCCTCCCAAGTGTTGGGATTAAAGGTGTGAGCCACTATTCCCAGCGAGAGTTTGATTTTGTATTTATTGTGTTGTGTGTATATACAGGCTGCGTACATGAGTTTATGTTCGTGTCATGCAGCAAGTGTGGCGATCAGGAGTTGATTTCAGGAGTTGGTTCTCACCTCCCACCATGGGATCTGGGGACTGAGCTCGAGTCGTTGGACTCCCCTCTTCCACAAACAAAGTCTCATTATGTGGCCCTATGTTGGGGGATATTATTTTAGGGTGTGTGACTTTTGTTTATATTGCATTCATTTAACTCTGTGAAGCTGTGATTCTTTGCCTGCCTAAAACACTGATGGTCCTAATAAAGAGCTGAACAGCCAATAGTGAGGCAGGAGCAAGGACAGGTGAGGCTGCAGGCGGAGGGTAGAAATAGAAGGAGAACTCTGGACGAAGACAGAAAGAGGAGCAAGAGAACAAGGAGAGGAGGACATCAGGGTCAGCCACCCAGCTACACAGCAAGCCATAGAGAAAGAAGTAAAGAAAGGTATACGGAAATAGAGTAAGATAAAAGCCCAGAGGCAAAAGGTAGTCAGGATAATTTGAGATAAGAAAAGCTGGGGCTAGAGAGATGGCTCAGTGGTTAAGAGCACTGCCTGCTCTTCCAAAGGTCCTGAGTTCAATTCCCAGCAACCACATGGTGGCTCACAACCATTTGTAATGAGATCTGGTGCCCTCTTCTGGCTTGCGGGCATACATGCAGACAGAATACTGAGAATACTGTATATATAATAAATAAATAAATCTTAAAAAAAAAAAGATAAGAAAAGCTGGCAAGAAACAAGTCACACTAAGGCCGGGCGTTCATAAGTAATAATACGCCTCTGTGTGATTTATTTGGGAGCTGAGTGGTGGCCCCCCCCTCAAAAAGTCAAAAGAGTAAAATATCCTACAATGGCCCTAGAATTTGCTAAGTAGACCAAGCTGGGCTTGACTGCAAAGGTCTGTCTGTGCAGGGATTACAGGCATGCGCCATCCTACAATGGCCCTAGAATTTGCTAAGTAGACCAAGCTGGGCTTGACTGCAAAGGTCTGTCTGTGCAGGGATTACAGGCATGCGCCACCATGCCCATCTAGGATAGTCTTAATTTCTTTTTATTACTACTAAGTGTATGCTTTAAGTATGTTTAGTGAAGGTCTGAGATAATTTACATCCACATTTACATCCTCAGGCTTGGGTGGCAGGGGCTGCTCACCCTAGAATGCAGTCTTTGCTTTTCAGACAGGAAATCTCACTATATAGACCAGGCTGGTCTGCAACTCACAGAGATCTATAATCTCTACCTCCCAAGTGCTGGGATCAAAGGCTTGGCCCACCATGCCCAGCTAGAATGCATCTTGATTTCTACTTTACTGACAAATGACAGGTTCCAGAGTTTGGGCTCTGATCGTCTGGAGTGCTCACTGAACAAATGTGACAGACTTCCTGGGACCACCGAGGCTGAGCTGTCTATTACCACTGACAGCTAGGGATGGGTTGAGAATGACCGGAGAGATGGAGCCTTCACCCCCACGTCTCTTCCAGTCAAGCAAAACAGCCCCTGGCGGAGGAAGCAATGGGAGGAACCGATGCTGATTAAATCCTGTCTGATGAAGACTGAGCCAGCCCCCAGGACTGTGGCAGTGACTGTCTCCCCAGGGGTCATGAGACCAGAGTGCTGGCACCCCTCCTGTCACAGCACCGAGGGCACCAAGTTCAAGCAGGAGGTGAGGGTGTGGAGCTCAGCTGCCACTCTGGGAGGGAAACCTTGCTGGGCCAAGAGGAAGACAGCAGAGCTCACTGGCACATGACCAAGGTAGGAGGAGTCCAAGTTCAAGATGCACAGGGAGACTATTTTGATTACCACCCATCAAATGACAGGAAAGGAGAAAACTGAAGCATGTATGTATCACAGCAGAGAACCACACAAATACCCCTAACAAAAGATGTTATTCAGAAGGGGCTGGAGAGATGGCTCAGTAAGCAAGGAGCTTGCCACAGAAGCATGAGGATTCAAGATCCATGTAAGAACTAAACCAAACCCCAGGCCAGGCGGCAGGCATGCGTAATTGAGCAGTAGCTGACTGGTAATAGGATTCCTGGGGCCTGCTGGTTAGCCAGCATATCTAAGTTGGTGAATTCTAGGTTCAGTGAGGTCTAAAAAAATATTTACCTGGTAGTATACACCTTTGATCCCAGCAGAGGTACTCTACATAGTGAGTTCCAAGCCAGTCAGCACAACGTAGCGAAACCGTTATGCTTCACAGAACACAATAAAAGACGGAGACCCTCCATAGGCACACTGTGTACACTCCCTGTACCCTGCACCCTACAGATGCTATATAGGCAAGGTGTGGTGGTACATGCCTGTAATCCCAACATGTGGGGCACTGAGACAGGGGCATTCTAAGTTTGAGGCCAAACTGGGCTTTGTAGAGTGCAAGGCTAGCCTGGGTTACAAAGCTCCCTCTCCATGTTTGAGGGTGTTCACCCGCTTTGGTTTTTTGAGACAGGGTTTCTTTGTTTAACAGTCCTGGCTGTCCTGGAACTTGCTCTGTGGACCAAGCTGGCCTCAAACTCAGAGATCCTCCTGTCTCTGCCTCCCGAGTGCTGGGATTACACCACTGCCCAGCTTTTTTTTTTTTGAGGGTGGTCCTTCTTGTCTAGATTCTGTGACCCATTATGCACAGGGTGTTTACTGAAGGTCTAGGTATAATGACAACACTGGAGGCCTCTGGACTTCTATTTTAACTAGGGCAATGTTGGAGAGACCTGGCAAATGCAGGTGAAGTATCAGAGAAAAAACCCTGTAGGTCTGGGTGGCACGTATTTAATTCCAGCACGGGAGAGGAAGAGGCAGGCAGATCTGTTCGAGGCCAACCTGGTCTACATAGAGAGACCCTGTATTTAAACAACGCCAGCACGCAAGGTATCCAGGAAAGTGTATGTAGTAAGGAAGATTCTGGAAAGACTTATGAAAACGGAGGTCTGAAGCTTCAGCAGTGGGTATGAACCTGCAAGTAGGGGCATGGAGGCGGGTGAGGGATGCCACTGTCACCTAGAAGGGTGGATGGCTAGCTTTTACTAATGCAACCCAGGTGCAGAGCCTTAGCCACCACAATGTGTAACCTATGCAGGTGTAGTTCGGGATGGTTGGGGACAACTAAGGAAGTCTGTAGGCAACGACTGCGTTGGAACCTGGGAATATAGAGAAATTGCATCCCCAAATTTTACTTCAGCAAAGATTCTCTCAGGAAAAGCCACGGTGTCTTCCCAGAGTGTTGTTTTGGTTCTCCTGTCTGCAGTTTTGTTGTCTGGGGAGTGAGCTGGTCAGAGGGTTCCTGTCCATTTAGTCAGCCAGGCCAGAAACTCCCATACCAGATTCAGTACTGTCAGCTGGATAAGGCTAGCCCAGGATCTGGATGTTGGGGAATATTATTTTAAAGTGTGTTACTTTTATTTTTGCTGTGGAACATTTATTTAATGATGTAAAGATGTGTTTTTTTTGTTTATGCTGCTGCATTTAACTCTGTGAAGCTATGATTCTTTGCCCTATGGTCTAATAAAGAGATGAATGGTCAATAGTGAGGCAGGAGCAAGGATAGGCGTGGCTGGCGGGCAGAGTATAAATAGGAGAAACAAGGACAGGGGGACATCAGGGGCCAGCCATCTAGCCACCACGGAGTAAGGAAGAAAGATAAAAGCCCAGAGACAAAAGGTTAAGAAAAGCTGACAAGAAACAAGCCAAGCTAAGGCCAGGCGATTATAAGAAAAAATAAGCATCCGTGTGTGATTTATCTGGGAGCTGGGTGGGTGGGCACCCCAAAGAGCCAAAAAAGCCAAGAGTAAAACGTCACACATTTGAGGGCTACCCTCTAATGACACACTGGAGTCCTATAAGGACTTCCCGTGCTTTCAAGGGGGTTCTCTGCTAAAACAACTTAACATTCTGTGCTGTGGTTGGGGCTGGGTTTCTTCCTGGCAAGTGAAAGGAGCACTTACTTCTCCCTGCCCCACGCTGCTGCATCAGGAGTTCCACACCTTTCACTGGGGAAGCCATTGGCACTTAGTCTTGTCTGCACTTGAGGGCTGCTTGGAATCTATGATTGGAGTGGGGACAAACAGAGCCAAGAGTAGAGCTCACAAACATTTATTTACACGAAATTCAAGTTACATATGATACAGTCTTTTTACACAGTAGTTTAAACAGACATAGTTTCTCTATTTTTACTACCAAAAAGGTAAAGAAAAACATTTAGCCATCTACTTCATTTTTTAAATTTTTTTTTATAAAGCGAGATCATGCACTTTTCTCTTCTGAAATATTTTGCTAAGTGCAAATACTAGATTCTCTCCAGTTTTAAGGCAAATACACTGGGAGTGGCTAGGCAGTTTCTCAGACCAGGAAGCAGCCTCGGTCCCAGAGGTTAAGGTGCCAGCTGCCTTGGTGATCCCTGCTGGCACACAGGTTCTGGGAGGACCACTGAGGACGAGATGCCTTGATGGAGATAGGCAATCGCAGCCTTCTCTGCAGCCATGTGTGGCCACAGACAGACTGTATTTCAAAGGACATGACCCTGGCTTCACCTCTCCAAGGGCCAAGGTTTGGGTGGCACCTGTTCTTCCAGCAACCCCAGAAACTGCCAGGCTCCTCACCTGGCCTCTTGGTGGATAACGTGATAGCAGTACTGGGTAGAACCAGAATGGGGTGCCCAGTCCAGCGCCTCATGAGGCCTTGGAGGGAAGTGCTTGAAGTAACCACCCACATGTGGGGCCCTGGAGAAGTGCAGGGAACACAAATACACTAATAGTTAAGGTACTTGGAGGATCCTGTCATGCAGCACGTGGCCCATCTTTCCAAGGCACTGTCATTCAGACTAGTAGCACTGTTCAGGTGACCCACAGCAGGGCTCCTGAGTCACCGCTGTGTGTGCCCCGCCCACACTCAGGTGACCATGGGTACCTCAAGGAGTCTTTCCCCCTTCGTAGGGACATCTTCCCACTTCCAAGTCTGTACACTTTGAACGTGGAGCACCCCACAGCAATGGGAGGACAAGGGTAGTCAAGACAATGGAGAAAATATCTGCTGCCAGCCCTGCTCCGCAAACAGTCTGGGGGACACAAAGACACGGTCCGGACAGGAGGGGACACAGGCAGCGGGAACATTCTCCTCTGACTTCAGGGAAGGCAGCTGCTCTCATCCTGGAGCGGGGTGGAGGGGCTCTGCCCCAGGGAAACCCAGAAACACCCTAGAGGAGATGCTGCTCATCCCAGGTTGGTGACAAGTGACATCTCCCCCAGAAAAGGGGTAGCCCAGGAATAAGTGACAATTTTGCAAAATAGCCTTCTTGTCTGATGTCAAGTGTTAGGACGAGGCTCTCAGCAGTCGCCAGCCCTGGGGAAATACTTTCAACTTGACTTTTCAAGGGTGGGAACAAACTTGAGTAGCCCACGAACAACTTCAGCTCAAACTACGTGAACAGGAGCAACTGCTTTGATAACAGAACAAATCTTGTGCCACAGATGTGTCCTGGAGGCCCTTGGGCAACAAGGAAAGAGAGCCCTGGCCTGGGCTTCTCTTAGGCTTTCAATTGTCTGCTGGGGAGGGAGTGTGGCCAGTGATTAAGGGGCCCTCTTCATGGTCAGAGCCATTGTACTGGCTGCTAAGATGGCACAACCAGGGAGCTGCCGTAACACTGGCCCAGTGACAGTCAGCACCCAAACGGTATCGGACCTGAAGGATCAGTGAACCTTGCAAAGAAAAGAACAAGAGGACACGAGCCCGCCCTCAAGAGGGAGGGAAGCAAAGACTCCGCGCCTATTAAGAAGGTGAGACTGGGTCTTCCTGCAGACTCAATGTGGCTGGACAGGGCTTTAAGTGTCAGAAACGATGCCGTGGCTGGGGGCCAAAGTGCATGGGCAGATTGTGCTCCAGGGGCACATGCACGTGGCCAAACTCATAGTTGACACGCACGTTGGGCAGAGGGGGAACATAGGGTGCGGGCACAGGACCCATGTTAATGGGGAAGTTGTTGAACACAGGCCGCACAGGTGGCAGGGGGAAAGGTGGGTGCACAAAGGCATAGGGCGGCATCTGTGGGTGCAGGTTCTGTGGGACAGGCCGTGGCAGGGCTTCCACACGCTGTACTTTCTCAGCTGGCTTCTCCAGTGGGGGTCCAATGCGTTTGAAGGTGTTCTCTGAAAGAAAGGTGGGGTTCAGAGGAAGCAAACACACAGACAGAACCAGATTCAATACACTTCTGCTTGTGACTAGAGCAACGCATGCCACTTATGACCCAGGGCTTGGAAGCCAATAGGGACAGCCCAACAGAAGGAGGGTACTTTCTGACTCTCAGTATACTTTCCTCTGGGCCCAGAAATAGTGGCTCTCAAGAGTAGGCTGACGTTAAATTCAAGAAAAAAGATACCCATGGCCTGTCAGGGCAATATGCCAAAGGCAGGCAAATCTACACTTTCCCAGCGGTCACTCCCATACCCCACAGAGGGCGGTATGTTCTTTATCTACCTTGGAAGAGCCCATGTGAGACGTCCCTTCACAGCCTCAGGAACTTGCTGTCATCTCAGTAAACCTCCACTGTGGCGAGACAGTCTCCTCAGGCTTCTATTTGCCTCCAGAGCTCAAACTCATTCTTGGGAGTGTCCCATCAGGAGGAACCCATGGTTTGAGCAGTGACCTCCGAGGGACAGTCTTCACCCCCTGCCCTACCAAGCCCCATCTGTGCCTGAGAAGAACACTTGCCTCCATTCTTCCTTTTCTGTTCTTCTTCAGCTTCCTTTTGGATTTCTTCAATCAGCTTTTCGTCATCTTCCTAGAATAAAATCAATATCGAGTGTGAGCCCGCAGCACCGCATTAAGGCCATGGGTGGGGCAGAGGGCGCTGGCTCCGTATAGCACTTTCCCATCTCACACATCCTCTTCCTTCACCAGCTGGTCAGCCTTCTAATGAGGAGACTGGGGGCTGCTGAGTGGGGACCATGCCAGAAAGGTGATTGCTTGGGCTCCCAGTGAACTACGTGAAGGCAAGAGAGCAGATGATTTGAAACATTTCTGGTCTCCAGGGTGCATCTCTGGGGACAGCAGGTCTTTGGGCCCACCTCTCTGAACACAGGCAGGCCTGCTAAGTGGAAGCTGCCTGTGGTGCCTGGTGGTGTCCCTGCCTCAGAGGAGCAGAAAGGAGAGAACAGGGCAGTAAGAAAACAAGTCGTCCCTTGTTGGGAAAGGAACTAGAAGCACCCTGCAACTGTGAGTGGCTAGGTTCGTGCCATGTGCTCAGGAGACCTGGACTTTCGTCAGAACCAAGACCCATGCTTGCTTCATGCCAGGAGCTAGGGTCATTGTATTCTTGAGTGTCTCTCTAGTTTACAGTGGGACCAGAAGACCTCACTGTTTTGAAAACCCTCACCAAGGGCTGGGCATGGTGTAGGTACATGCTTTTAATCTCTGCCCTTGGAAGGCAGAGGCAGGAAGATCTCTGTGAGTTTGAAGCCAGTCTGATCTCTAGAGTGAGTTCTAGCAAAAGCTGCACAGGGAGATGCTCTCTAAAGAAACCAAAACAAAATCTACCAAAACGGTGAACATCTTTTCTGGCCAGCTGGAGGTCTCAAGGGGTGGTGGCCCATCAGAAGTAGGGCACAGCACTACAGTAGACTTTTGACAAACCAACAGAACTGATTGAGAGCAAGTGAAAGAGCTGCTAAGAGTTATAAACAGCCAAATTTGGTGCATGCCTGTGACCCTAGCACCTGGAAAGCAGAGGCAGGAATGTGGTGAGTTCTAGGGTGGTTTGGGTTACCCAGTGAGATACTAAACAAAACTGAGCGTGGTGATGCATGCCTATAATTCCAGCTCTTGGATGGTGGAAGCAAGGTCAGGAGTTTAAGGTCACCCTTGGTTACATAGTGAGTTCAAAGCCATCTTGGGCTTGTCTCAAAAAACCAACATGGGGGATGAGGCAAGTTTCAATGAGGTAAGACTTGGAAACATGTGATTCTCTGCAGACCAGGTCACCAGCCCATCTTTGACAATGTGGTGTGTGTGTGCCTGCTCTGACACTGTGAGCAGGTCAGAGGACAGCTGGCAGAAGCTGGCTCTCTCCTTCTACCATGCATGATCTTGCTGGCTCTTTTAAAGACAAGGCCTGGTACTTAAGATCCTCTTGCCTCAGCCACCTGAGTGCTATGCCATTAGGGTCCTCAGGCTGATCCGATGATGCCCAAGAGGCATCTGAGATGAAAAAGGCTACAGTAGAGCCTGAAAGTGACAAAGACCACAGTCCTGGAGAAGTCTGTGTGCCACCTACTCTGCAGGTGACTTTTAGGTCACAGCCAAGCAGTAATCAGTGACCTCATCACATGGCTATCATGTCCCCCAAGTCAGGAATTCCATCAGACAGATGTGTACCACACACTGCTCTGTTGATACACTACTATTAAGCCCACTGCTGAACTTCAGACCTAGAAGACAGAGCCACCCAGATGGCATGTGTCACTACGCAGCATCACTATGCAGCATATCCCCTGCCTAGACAGAGGACTTTAGAGAGCTGCTGGAGCAGGAAGTGAGGCAGCCTGGGCAACACCAGTGAGCGCTCACATTCTCCAGGTCTCAGCTGCCACTGCCAAGTAACAGACTTCAGTGAAATGATACAAATTAGGCTTTCCGGGGACGGGAGGGAGTTCCAAGGCAGGGTTTCTTCTGTGTAACATCCTGGAACTTGCTTTGTAGACCAAGATGGCCTCGAACTCACAGAGATCCACCTACCCCTGCCTTCCAAGTGTTGGGATTAAAAACAAAACAAAAAAACAAAAGATTTCTGGGGCCGGAGAGATGGCTCAGAGGTTAAGAGCACTTACTACTCTTCCAGAGGTCCTGAGTTCAATTCCCGGCAACCACATGGTGGCTCACAACCATCCAAAATGAGATCTAGTGCCCTCTTCTGGTGTGCAGGCATACATGGAATATTGTATACATAACAAATAAATCTTAAAAAAAGAAGGGCTGTGTGACAGGGTCCGTGAGATGATTGTTTTTAAAAAAACAAAACAAAACAAAAAGATTTCCCCACCGCTGCCTAGTGACATGGGGAAATTTATTAATTTTTTTTTTTTTTTTTTTGCTTTTCGAGACAAGGTTTCTCTGTATATCCCTATCCCTGGCTGTCCTAAAACCAGCTCTGTAGATGAGGTTGGCCTTGAACTCACTGAGATTCACCTGCATCTGCCTCCCACACGCTAGGATTAAAGCTGTATGAGACCACTGCCCAGCTGCCATAAATTCTAATTAACAGCCCAGTGAGCCAACAGATGTAGTCAGATCTGGCCAGGATTTCTGATCCTAGGAGGAAAAGGGACAAAAGTTCAGTTCCCACCAAGCATTTCAGAAACTGTAAAATAATGCCCATGTCCACTGTCTGGGAGGAGTACTGTAGGCCCGTATACATCTCCCTGGTGACACATAAAATTCTCTATATGAAAATCCAAGGTTGCTGGGTGGTGGTGGTGAACGCTTTTAATCCCAGTACTAAGGAGGCAGATCTCTGAGTTTGAGGCTAGCCTGACCTACAAAGTGTTCCAGGACAGCCAGGGCTGTCTTGAAAAAAAAAAAAAAATCCATTATCTGCTGGCTAGAAGAGGCGCTCTCTTTTCACTCTGGAGTCAGTGGCAGGCCTCTGAAGGAAGGTGACAGAAACAACTGGGAGGCTGAACAGGGTTCTCCGCCATGGGCTAAGTGCCCAGTCAAGATCCTACCAGTGGAGTCTCAGGCATTGCTCTGTAAAAGAGGCTGGCGCAGGGATCAAATAGGGCAATACATGTAAAGGACTCAGTACAAAGCCAAGAGCTCATTCAGAGGGTAGGAGAGTATTGTGGGAAATGATGGTACACAGACTTTAGAAACATAAAATAACATCTTCATTATGTTTCAGTGGGTTTTAAAGAATTGTTTTAATTTATTATTTTTTAAATTTATTTTTATTTCATGTGCATTGGTGTTCTGCATGCACATATATCTGTGTGAGAGTGTTAGAGCCTCTGGATCTGGAGTTACAGTCAATTATGAGCTGCCATGTGGGTGTTGGGAATTGAATCCAGGTCCTCTGGAAGACCAGCCAGTGCTCTTAAACACTAAGTCATCTCTAGCTCTCAGTGGCTATTTTATTTTTTTTTGAGAAAAGGTCTCACTTTGTAAGCCCCGACTGGTCTTACGCATGGCAATTCACCCACCTCACCTCAACCTGAGTGTTGGGATAGTATAAGCATGAGCTATCACACACAGCTCTGTATAGTTGTACAGTTTGAGCAAGGTTTCCTGACTGACACTAACATAAATGTCAGTACTGTGTCACCACATCTCATCCCTGAACACCTGAATGTGATGCCTGTACTTCCTAGGGAGACAGCTAATGCCTTAGAAGGAACTTAGAAATAACACATTCTGGGCTAGAGAGATGGCTGGGCAGTTAAGAACAACCAGTTGAGAGGACCTGGATTTAGTTCCCAGCACCTACATGGCAGCTCACAACTGTCTATAACTCCAGTCCTAGGGGACTAGATACCTTTACACAGGCGCACATAAAATAAAGTTAACTAAATAAAAAAGAAAAAAAGAAAGAAAGAAATCACACATTCCAAGCTGGATGCCAGTGGAGCACGCCTTTAATACTAGCACTGGGGAGGCAGAATCTCCCCAGTCGAACTGGTCTATAGAGTGAGTTTCAGACAACCAGAAATACACAGAGAAACCCTTGAAAAACAACAAAAACCAAAGGCCAGGAAATCACACATTCCAAGTCTGGTGTGATGGTACATGCCTATAAACCCAACACTCAAGAAATGGAGGCAGTATGATCAGAGCTCAGAGTCATCTTCAGCTACATAACAAATCTGAGACCAACCTTAGCCACATGACACCTGCTTAAAAAAAAAAAAAAGCCCAAGAAGCCTCATTCATTCTAACTCCCTCAGAGTACAAAACTGAGGTCCAGAGAAAGTGACTTGTTCATACTTGGCTGGATGGAAGTGGACTAGGGAAAATTTCCTCCTTTGTTTTGTTTGTCAATACAAGGTTTCTCTGTGTAGCCTTGGCTGTCCTGGAACTTGCTCTGTAGACCAGGCTGATGAACTCACAGAGATCCACCTGCCTTGCCTCCTGAGTGCCTGCCTTTGTCTCCCGAGGGCTGGGATTAAAGGTGTATGCCACCATAGCCTAGAAAGAATGCCTCTCCCCTCCCCAGTGTCACTCAAAGAATTTTCTTAGAAAATACAGTTAATGAATGCTGAAAGTCCCTTTGTCCTGAAGGATTATTCGCCTTCCTTCCTTTAGCTGTGAACCAGTACCTACGCACTGTGCACTGCCATGAAAGGCTAGGACAGAAGCAGTGTGCTAATACAGGACAACCCCATCTCAGTCCTGAGCACAGCTTGTAGCTGGCTCTTCACCATGTACTTTCTGCTACAAAATTTCAGAACAGTGAAAATTAGATGTCTCTGTCTCAGTTTTAATTGGAAGAATAATATAGCTGGCCTTCCAGATTCATTAATTTAACCAATTATGGGTGGAAAATATTTGGGAGAAAAAATAGCATCTGTTGAGAACAAGGCAGAGCCAGAACATTAGCACCTCTGATTTGGAAGTCACGGTTCTCCTGGTCAATGGCTTATGGTCTGAGGTCTACACAGAATTTTGTTATGTCACAGAGGATGGCTGGAACACAGGAGACATGAGAAATTTTTCTTTTTAGATAAGAGGTTCTAGGTTGCTTCTGACATTATGAGGACACCTGCATGTTAATGCCTGCCTCATCACCTCCAGCTTCCTGTGGCAATCCAGACTAATTCAGTCTGAGTGCCTTTCCCCTGCATCTGCACAGCAGTGGCAAGTGGAGTGAGCCAAGCTTTCTTTTTTTTTCTTTTTTTAAAAATATTTATTTATACATGAGTGCTCTATTGCATGTATGCCAGCATGACAGAAGAGAGCATCAGATGGAAGAGGGCACCAGATCTCATTATAGATGGTTGTGAGCCATCATGTGGTTGATGGGAATTGAGCTCAGGACTTCCAAAGGAGTAGGCAGTGCTCTTAACCACTGAGCCATCTCTCGAGCCAGAGCCAAGCTTTCTTGACAAAACCCAGCTTGTCACTCAAAAGGCCTTCCTGAGCCAGGAAGCAGCCATTCCACAGCCTTTCCTCCCACTCCTCCCTTTGTTTTGATCATTCCCTGATGTGCCCCAGTACCCTCAAGACTGTTTGCCCCAGTCTGTAAGTCTGGAGATGCCCTTGGTGCCTATGTCACTGACATGATGGGGCTCAGGTCTGATCTATGATGAATCATGAATAAAACTGCTGGTCAGACAGTTCGTACCTTAACTATGATCTGGGCATGGGGCATAGACCTGTGGTCCCTACCCTTAGATGGAGGAGGGTCTGTGAGTTCCAGGACAGCCTGGGTGATTTAGCTAGGACCCCATTTCAAAACAAAACAAAACAAATCAAAACTATGAGAAGAAACAAAAACAAACAACTCTGAGCAAATATTGCACCAGTGGGTTTTGCTGTGTTTAGCAACTTTAAAGGAATTTGTCTTTTTTAAAAAGAGAAAGGGCCACACACAGTATGTGTACTTTGGTCACTGTATCTCACTGAGTGGCGGTCCTTACCCAGCAGTACCCTTCAGTTTACATTTCCTCAAGCCGATGCAGGCTGCACTGACATAAAATTTTTATCTAACATCTACTTTATCAAAATAGAAGAAAAACCAGTAATGTTAAAAAGAACGAGGGAAGGCTGGGGTTTAGGGTTGATTCTGACCCTTTGGTCTGAAGAAAGATGGGACAATAGAGGCCCTATGGAGACATTCCAGGCCACATGAGCGAGGGGCACTGAGGAAGGGTTTGCTGTGGGGCTTATGAAAATGGGAACAATAGGAGGAAAGAGGATGACGGCTAGTCCTCCAGCTCTTTTGGCTAAGTCACCTGCAAGAAGCTGGAGCCTGCCTGCCACAGCCATAGGGTAAGTAGAGGATGTGACTAGAACACCTACAACTTTAGGGCTCTACACCCAGGTTTGGGACCTAGCCCTACCACCACTCCCCACCCAGGTAGAGGCATCTTCAATTGAGAAATTATGTTCATCAGACCCATCACAGGCAAGTCTGTGGGAAATTTAAGAATTCCTAATTATGCCGGGCAGTGTTGGCACACTCCTTTAATCCCAGCACTCAGGAGGCAGAGGCAGGAGGATCTCTGTGAGTTTAAGGCCAATGTGGTCTACAGAGCGAGTTGCAGGACAGCCAGAACTGTTTCAGAGAGAATCCCTGCCTTAAAAAACAAAAAACCAAACCAAACCAAAACAAAAAACAAACAAACAAAAGAATTCCTAATTACTTCAGAGAAAAGTAATGCAAGTTAGAGGTCTACTTCAGGCAAGCTCTGTCTTGCTCTGAACAGATGCTATTTCCCCTGCTCCCAAATACTTCCAGTTCATGGTTGGCTGAGTTATTGACTATAGAGGGCCAAGGTATTCATGGGTTAGAGATGGTAGTTCAGTGGTTAAGCGCACAAACTACTTTTATAGAGGAGCTGAGTTTGGTTCACAGTACCCACAGTGGGGGTAGAAGCTCACAACCACTTCAGATCCATTGTACCTAACATCTCTGTACTGTGGGCAAGTGCATACATATGTGTACACACACACACACACTGAAAAATAATAAAAGAGGGCTGGAGAGATGGCTCAGTGACTTAAAAGCACTAGCTGCTGGTATAGAGGACCTATTCCTAGTATCAACATGGTGGTTTACACATCTGTAACTCTGGTTCTAGATGATCCAATGCTCTGATCTCAGTGGACAGCAAGCACACACGTGCTACACATACATACATGCAGGTAAAACAGCAACACACATAAAGCTAAAAAAAAAAAACAAATCAGGTCAAGGTGGTGTACACCTTTAATTGAAGGCAGAGGCAGTTGGATCTCTGTGAGTTCCAAGCCAGCCTGCTATATATAGCAATTTTCAGGTCAGCCAGGGGGCTATACAGTAAAACCCTACCACAAGAAATCTTTAAAATAGTATCATATTATTTGCTGGATACAGTGGTACATGTTTTAATCCCAGTACTTGGGAAGCAAAGGCAGGTGGATCTCTATGATTTTAATGCTAGTCTGGTCTACATGGTTGAGTTCCAGGCTGGCCAGTATCACACAATGAGTCTATTCTTTAAAAAAGTATAAAGCAGACATGCCCACAGGTCAATCTGATGGAAGGAATTCCTCAAATGAGGTTCCTTCTTTCCAGGAGTGTTAGGTTGCCAACCAAGATCAGTCATCACCAAGTCCCTTTAGTTTCTTTTGCACAACAGTTTCTCAAAGAACAGGTTGGGGAGCAGGGTCAGAGCTAGACTCCAAGCCTGGGTCTAGAGCCCTAAACTTAGGTCTTCTAGTAGGTCTTGTTTAAAGTAATGCAATAACTATTGATGGTGGATAGTGTAGCTTAATAGCAAAATGTTCCATGGCATGAGCAAGGCCCTGGGTTTAATCTCCAGCTCGGAATATACAACTAAGACCCCCCTCCAAGCAAGAATCAGCAAGCAAACAAAGACTCCCAACAAACAAGCAAAACCAACCAATCAACTAACCAACCACCTACTGGTAACTTCTTACCAGAATCAACTAGGAATACTTTGATATATTTTCTTTTCTTTTCTAAAGATTTTTCAGGACAGGGTTTCTCTGTAGCTTTGGAGCCTGTCCTGGAACTAGCTCTTGTAGACCAGGATGGCCTCGAACTCACAGAGATCCACCTGCCTCTGCCTCCCAAGTGCTGGGATTAAAGGCCTGCGCCACCACCACCCAGCCATTTTGGTATATTTTCAATGATTTTTTTCTGACTCCACTTTAATTCTTGAGATTTCACATTGGAAGGCTGCCCTGCACCCACCACCCATGGCTTATGTTTACACACAGGGACTGGCAGGGGCACTGAAGCTGGAGATCCAGAGACCTTCTGAGAGTCGGTCTAAGTGAGAGTGCAGTGGGGATAGGGCAGGAGGTCTAGACTTACAGACTCCAGGCAGTGCTCTATAGGACCTCAGGCTATCTTGAGCTCTACCCCCACCTACCTGTCTTGGCCAGGGGAAACTGTGGGTAGAATCCTGCAGTGTTCTCTTCTGGCCTTCCCTGGGCCCTGGCTGTAAAAGGATGCTACAGGCCTGAATGAGTTTCTCTTTGTGTCCTGTTGACTCATCCCAGTCTTTGGGGGTGGGGCAAGTATTTACTTTAAGCACATCTACACAGTTCCTTTCTGAAGAGCAGGGTCAGCTGCTAGGAAGTGGGTGGACACTGGTCAGTGTTGACACTGTCCCAAGACAAACAGGATCTCAGAGGAAAGGGAGTGGGGCCATACCAGGCTGTCATGGAAGTGAATCATGAAGTGCCTCTGTGACACTACAGCTAATCTTAAGAAGCAAGCCCTCCGATCACTTGAACTCAGTGAGAATGAAGTATGTCAAGCACTCCACAGCGGACCGGTGCATCCAGCTGCAGGGTCAGGACAAAAGATGAAGGTGTAATGTGGAGCCTCACACCCAGCAGATCCCTGGAAGAGTGCTTTCAATAAGACAAGGAGGGTGGGAGAGGTTTTATTTTCCATCCTTGAAATTTTTGAGCTCAGCAGGACTCAGAAGGCCCTATCAAAACTTGTTTCTCATTCAAGGCTACAAGGTGGGTGGGTGGGGAGGGGAGCTGGGCACAGAGTTTGAGGGAAAAAGAAGGGGCCCAGCTGTTCTAGACACTCATAGGAAGTGAGGTAAAAATCACCAGAGAAGTTTTCATTGAGAGGGGAAATGCAAAGACCTTTGCTTGTCCCTCAACCACAAGTGCCACGGCTGTTCACAAAGTGGGGTTTGGACAAAGAAACCGCAGAAGAGAAACTATAAGTAGTGGGGTGGAGACCGAGGTTGTCTTTGCAGGTCAGCTACTAACAGCCACCACCAGGCACAGCTTGTGGGTCCCAAGATGGATGCTTGAGTACTTGGCAGAGAGCTGTTCCTGCTAAGACCTTCCAAGACTTGATGAGCACAAACCCCAATCTTATTATTCATTACTGGCTTGTCTGCTGGCTAGGATCATATGACCACGGGCGACTTGATTTAGTTTTCTCTCCTCCTAGGAAAGAGACAGGCAAGCCCCAGCCCCTTCCCGCCATGATTCTGGTCATGTGTGGTCACAGCTGTTGTTAATAAACTTGCAAGGATTTTGCAAAAGGCTTCTAAAGGGCTAGAGATTTAGTTTCAAATTATTCCCAGCTCAGTTGTGGGACTGGCTGAACAACAGCAGCCCCTAGCCCCCACCCCCAGCTGTCTTCCTACAACAGGAAAGTGGAGTGGTGGTGGTGGAGGGAGGCACATGCTGTGCAGAAGGAAATGGACAATGTGCTGGAGAGGAGCAAAGATTACACAGGCTCTAGCTCCAGCAGCTGTCTTCTTAGTCACAGAAGCCAGGCATTCAAATGCCTCTGATGGGAGGTGGTATGTGTGTGTGTGTGTGGGGGGGGGGCACCTTCTCCACAAGGTCCTGAAGAGGTGGAATGTGTCAAGTTCTGACTCCAGGCAGGGTGAAGTGTTCAGGCTCTGCTGAATATGGTATGCATGGGCACTCACTGGAGGACTGCTGCCTACCCTGACAGTCCTCTAGTGATCCAGTGCCCACCAAGGAGCTGAGGTAGGGCTTCTCCTGCCACCTGCAGCTTGCTCAGCTGGGAAGGAGGTCACTGAATCCCCAACCTCTACAAGGCCTGCCTGGTTCGCAGGACTGAGACCCTGTGGGCACCTCTAGGCCATCTCCTGTTTTTATGCACTGATGGGCAGAAGACCTGGGCTTTCACTCTGGTTTTACCAAGTCCAGGATGCTGGACAGTTTTCCTAATATGCAAAAGTTGGAAACCAGTGCCCCTCCCTGCCATGCTGTCAAAATCCCACGTAACACTTGGAAAGCAGAGTGCTGTGTACTGTAAGGAAGTCTCACAGACACCTTCAAATGATGACACTTTCCTTGCCCTCCTCTTTGAGCTACTATTTACTGACCACAATCTCTAGCAGGTTTTACCAGTGAAACTGGGACAAGACAGGCGTCTTAATGCATCACCACAGCACATCCACAGTGGTAGCTAAACATCGTGATAATCTCACTACCAGTCTTGTACCTGATGGCCAGGTGCTGTGGCACTCCCCCCATGAGCTGACAGGACGGTTTTAGTGTTTTCTCAGAACAGGCTCCAAACATATATTCAAAGAAGCCTGTCATCCCAGCACTTGGGGAGATAAGGCAGTAGGAAAGCCAAATGAATCCTGTCTCAAAACAAGCAAACAAACAAACCCCAAACTAAAAACAAAGAACTCAGGATGTAGCTCAGTGGTATAGTGCTAGCTTGGAGGGTCTTAGACCTTGGGGTTCTATTGTTAGCACTATAACACACACACCACAGAACAAAAGCCTTAAGCCCAAACCCAAGACAAACCCTTACTCTGGTTTTTTTTTTTTTTTTGGGAGGGGTTCTTTCTGAGACAGTCTCACTTTGTAGGGAGAGTAGTAGCCATGCCTGGCTCTTAAGATATCTGTCTGTCTGTCTATCTACCTATCTACTTATTTTTTTGAGAAATGGTCTTACCCCTGGCCAGTCTCAAATTCTGTTCTGGGATTAAAGATATACATTACCATGTCAAGCATTTAATAATAATTATTTATTTTCTTTGGCTTTTGGGGGTGGGTGGGTGATACTTTGAACTAAACCCAGGGCCTCCCATATGCTAGGTAACCACTGAGCTATCCTCCCTGCTTACTTATGTCTATGTCATCAATCCCACCATTGCCAAGCAATGTTCTTGTGAACACAGCTCTAGTCGGGTACAGCTTCCTGGTGTTGGCTGCCTCATTCTTTGCTAGGTATGGACAAGCAGAATTCAACCCTGGGATTTAGCCCTGTTCTGCACAATTCTCCACTGCAGAGCAACACCTGCCTCCCTCCCCCCCTTTTGGGCAACACTCTACCACTGAGCTGTGTCCACTGTACCACATCGCTCCTGTTTTCCCTTCTTCCTAAAGAAGGCAGTTTGCTTCATGACTTGTTTCTGGCATACTCAGGTATTTGTGGTAGCAAACAAAGAGAACTACTATTTGCCATCTGAGCCTTTAGCACAGAGTCCTTTTAGGCTCCTAAGCCATCTCTAGTTATTAAGGGCTCAAACTTTTCTTCACCCCAAGCTGTGCAGGAACAATTCCCCCTGCTGACAATAAGAGCTTCTTCCTGGCCTGCTAGTTAATGAAGCAGAGGCTGGGAGTAGGACAGTGTAAGCTTTGTCTCAGGCAATTCTGAATGGCTTTGTGTTCTCAGAGGACTCAGCAGATGCTGGGTTGGAATTCAATCCGTATCCTGGTGAGAATCAAGGAAACCAGGCTGATCCCTGGTTTGATGAGAATGGGACAAGTGGAACAAAATCTCCACTATGGTCCAGAGGAAATCAGGGGGACTGATATTTGCCTGACCTTCTTTTCAAACTTTGAGTGACCACGGAACTTTCCTCAGCCTTCAAGATGGCAATTCAAGAAAACTGGGAAAAATACCTACTATGGCAGACAGAAAAGGTGCAAAACAGCATTTCATGTAGGGGAAGAGGAAGCATGGAGGAATAAGCAAAATAGTGGCTTCAAGCACAGCCCAGGCTGCTGAACTCCCAACCTTGTGTGGCAATGCCCACTGTGCTGTTTCTATAGATGAAGTATAGCTCTAGAAAGAGCCCCAGATTAGGAGTAAGACTCCATTTCCTCCTGAGCCTCTAGAGATGCAAGCTAGAGAGGTGGTTGCAGGAGTCAGCGAAATGACCAGGCCTAGCTCAAAGGACCTCCTAAGCATCTCAAGTGTACCACGTTCCTTGTAGGCTGCCTCCCCACAACCAGCAATTTGGGAAGATTATACTTTCTACCCATAAAACCTATTTGTTTCACAGACCCCCTTGGAGACAGAGGACAGGCTGGCAGGAGGTTTCACTGACTTGTGTCATGACCTGCATGATCAGGTAAGTGTTGAGATTGGTCCCTCAACTTAGCACTGGCACAATGAGCGGTAGGAGCCTGCTTGCGGCAGGGCATTACTGATGTGGGCATGCCTGGCCCTTAGAGCATCACTGCTTTGCCACTGTGGTGGCTCTGGAGGTGGTATGATTTTCCCCCCTCTAACATGTATTTAAGTCAATTTCCAAGATCATTCTATCCATGGCTACCAGAGTGGCCAACTAGTGACCTAGCTCCTTCTTGTGATATGAATGCTGTGCATTTCCACAACAAAGGTAGAAACCGGTCTTTGCTTTGGGTGACAGAATCCTGCCTGGAACATGGTTTTCAGATAACTGGGTAAATATAAATTTCTACAACTAGAAGATTCTACACTAAGGCACAGATTTTCAGCTCTGGGAGCTGGAAGTCATGGCAACTCTAAGCATCCTCATGTGACCTGCAACAAATGCCAAGGTGAACAGCAATCCCTGAAATAGGCCACACCCTTACCATGCCATGCTGGTTCCGCAGTCCTTAGTCCTGGTTGTGAGCTGGCCCTATGATAATTGGTCTGTGGTCCCAGTTATTCATAACTCTTTTTTCTTTCTTTCTTTTCTTTTGGTTTTTTTGAGACAGGATTTCCCTGTAGCTTTGGAACCAGTTCTGGAACTTGCTTTGTAGAATAGGCTGGTCTCGAACTTACAGAGAGCTGCCTGTCTCTGCCTCCCAAGTGCTGAGATTAAACACACATACCACCTCCGCCCAGCCCACATAACTTTTTCTACGTATCAGTCTTTCACATTTTCTTTTCCATATTTGGAGAAAACTGACATACATATGGTATTTTTGTATTATTCTAATCTGAGCATACATAAAATATGACATATATCTTGCTTTCAGCTATTTAAAAAACGTGGTTCTAGGGGCTGGAGAGATGGCTCAGTGGTTAAGAGCACTGGTTGCTCTTCCAGAGGACCTGGATTCAATTCCCAGCACTGTCTGTAACTTCAGTTTCAGGTGATCTGACACCTTCACAAAGATACACATGCAAGCAAATGAATACACATGAAATAAAAATAAATTAATTAAAATGTGTTTCTAAGTGTATAATCTTTTACTACAGAGCAGTTTTGTATACCTTTCTTAACTGGCCATTAACACATTAATTGATACACATTCAAATTTCTGTTCTTGCTGGGAACATGCATGTGGCCATAAACCCAGTTCCTTGGAAGGCTTAAGCTGGAGGATTGCAAGTGGTTGAGAACCCATCGAAACAACAAACCCCTTTTGTACACTGCTGCCCCCACAATGGCTATGTTACTTCAATGTGCATATTGCCACCTTCCCAATCCCACAACAACATGGCTCCTACAAAAGGAAGCAAACTGACAGGTAATGTGCCATCTCCATGTTCTAGATGATTAGGGGTGTCAGTACCATAACCCCAACAGGCCGTGGATGGGCAGGAAGCTGGCACCTTTGCATAAGCTTCTCTGCTTCCTGTAACTTTTCACTTTCTTATTATCCATCTCTTTCAGCAGGAGTCAACTGAGTTGACTCACAGCAGAACATTTGTCTCTGCCAGAGTAAGGAGAGATTAGCTGGGTCCATCCTGATCTAAAATACAAGCAAAGTTCCTATCTCTGTTGCTACTGAGATCACACGATTAAGATTCTGCTAATGGAACCAAAGCAGAGGTGACAAGAGGCAGAGTCTATACAGAAGCATAACATTCTTGTTAGACAGGTAGAAGGAGAGAGCGTTTTACCTCAGCCTCCTGAGTACTAGAACTGGCATAGCTACCTGGTTTGTTTTCTTTTTCCTTTAGAGACAGGGTCCCCTGTTGTAATTTAAAAAAGCGGTGCAAGAGAGAACGATGCAATGTGACAGAGCTCAGGTAGAGGATTTTGTATTGGGGGAAAGTGAACGGGAAAAGGAGGAAGGGGAGACCGGCCTCTGGAGACAGAGGCAGGAGAGAGAGAGAGAGAGAGAGAGAGAGAGAGAGAGGGGGGGGGGGAAGGGAATGTAGGGAGTGTGTGCAGAAGGTACTCTTACTGGCTGCAGCTGAGAATGTATCATGGCAGGATCTCAAGGGCAGGCCAGTACAGATGTATGAATACTAATATCCTCCCCCTGCTCCCTCCTGACAGTGTTTCTATGTGTAACAGCTTTGGTTGTCCTGGAACTTCATTTGTAGACCAGGCTGGCCTCGAACTCAGAGATCTGTCTATCTCTGCCTCTGGAGTGTTGGGATTAAAGGTGTGCACCACCATGCCTGGCTGACAGTGTTTTTTAAAAAAGTCTTTTTTTCATACAATACATTCTGACCAAGGTTTCCCTCCCTGCACTTCTCCCAGTTGCTCCTCCCCACACCTCCTCACACATCCACTGCTCCTCCATTTCCCTTCAGAAAAGAGCAGGCATCCCAGTGATATCAAACAAATACGGCCTAACAAGATACAGTAAGATGAGGCACAAACCCTCATATCAACACGAGGCAACCCAGGAGGAAAAGGGTGCTCTCTTTTTTATTATTTGAGACAGGATCTCTCTGTGTAGCCTTGGCTGTCCTGAAACTTACTTGGCAGAACTCATAGAGATCTGTCTGCCTCTGCCTCTGGTGCTGGGATTAAAGGTGTGTGCCATTATCCCCTCCCATTAAAAAAAGATTTATTTATTTTATGTGTATGGGTGTCTGTCTGTGTACCACATGTGTGCAGTATCTTCTGAGGCCAGGGAGGGTATAGGAGTTACAGGAGGTTATGAGCCAACAAGTAGGTGCTGGGTATGAAACATGTGTCTTCCATAAGAATGGCTCTGAACTGCAGAGCCATCTCTCCAACCTCCTGGTGATAGACAGGTTTGGTTTCATATATCCTAGGAGGGCCTGGAACCTGTATGTAGTTAAGATGACTTGGAATTTCTGATTTCCTTTTACTTCACCAGTGATGGGAGTGTAGGTGTTCAACAATACTCCAGGTTTATGTGGTGCCAGGGATGGAATCCAGGGTTTCATGCATACCACTCAAGCACCCTAACAACTGATATTCATCCCCACCCCAAAGAAAAATATTTTTCTAATGCTACTATTTCTTAAAAAGATTTTATATGCATGATTGTTTTGCCTGCATTTATGCCTGTAAATCATGAAGGTCATAAGACTCTATCAGATCTCCTAAAACTAGAGCCAGGGATTTGCTACAATGTGGGTACTGGAATCCAGGTTCTCTGCAAAAACAGTAAGTGCTCTTAATTGCTGATCCATTTCTTCAGTCTCCTATTTTATTATTCTTTTGTGGTACTGGATTTGAACACAGGACCTCTTGCATGCTAGGCAAGTATTTTAGCAACATTATTATTATTATTAGTTTGTTTTTGAGACAGGGTTTCTCTTTGTAGCCCTGACAGTCCTGGAACTAGTTCTGTAGACCAGGCTGTCCTTGAACTCAGACATTCGCCTGCCTCTGACTTGAGCGCTGGCATTAAAGGTGTACACTACCACCGCCCAGCACAACATTATAGCAGGAACGAAGCTGGGTGGGTGGGGTGAGGGGGTGTTAGTATTCAGGCATCTGTACTGGCCTGCTGTTGGGGTCCTGACAGGCTACAGCCTCAGCTGTAGCCACTAAGAGCACCTCCTGTGTACATTCACTATGTTTCCTTTTAAAAGGACCCTGCCCACCTCCCATCTCTCTCTGTTTCTCTGCCTGTCTGTTTCTCCCCCATCTCTCTCTCTGCCTTTCTCTTCTGCTGCTCCTGTCCCCAGAGGGGCAGATGTCCTCGCTCCCCTTCCCCCCTTTTATATTCCCTTTCCCCTAATAAAAACCCCTCCACATAAACTCTGTTGCATGTTGTTTTTTCTCTAGTGTGTTGCTTTTTAAAATTACAACAGGGGTGGGGGGTGGGGGGTTTTTGCCTTTAATCCCAGCACTCAGGAAGCAGAGGCAGGAGAATCTTTAAGGCCAGCCTGGTCCATACAGTGAGTTCCACGACAGCCAGGGCCACAAAGAGAAAGCTTGCCTCAGAAGAAAAACAAAAATGCTGCCGATATTAAGCTACCCCTCCTTGTGTTTCTACAAGATACTGTATTCTAGACCTCTAACACATTTATTTGGATTTTAGATTTTTGGGATAGGGTCCCAAATCCCCCTACATAGCCTTAAACTTGTAATCCTCCTGCCTCATCCTCTGATGCTGGAATTACAAGTGTGGGGTCATGTTTCTCTGTGACAGTCCTGAGAACTCTGCAGCATTCTTTCTAGTGAAACCTGTGGGGCTTTGGTGGCAGTATTGTTTTGTTGGTAACACTCCATCGCTCTGCACAATACTTCAGACGGCAGAGAAAATGCTTATTTCCCAGAAGACTGGAGGAATTTGCCCACAATCCTTTTTTTTAAAATTTATTTATTTTTTTAATATTTATTTATTTATTATGTATACAATATTCTGTCTGTGTGTATGCCTGCAGGCCAGAAGAGGGCACCAGACCCCATTACAGATGGTTGTGAGCCACCATGTGGTTGCTGGGAATTGAACTCAGGACTTTTGGAAGAGCAGGCAATGCTCTTAACCTCTGAGCCATCTCTCCAGCCCCCCACAATCCTTTTTTTAAAAGATGGGGTCACACTCTGTTGCTCGGTTGATCTCAGTGAGTCTCCTACCTCAACCTTCTGAGAAAAGCTACAAAGCATGCCCACCACACCCATCATATTTTGTGATGACATTCTCAGTTTTTCCTATGGTTATTGGTCTATGTAATCTCTTGTATGTTTCCATGAGAAAGAACCTGTTACATATAAACAAAATAGTTTTCATTACAGAAATGTGTGGCTGTTTTCCCATATATGGAACTGGACTCTCACGCATCTACTTACAGTGGGGTCGGTCCAGAGGGAGCACCTGGAACATTCCTGGCAAGGGGCTCCGGGAGAACGAGGATGCTGGCAGAAATGGTCATAGCCATTGATAGAAACTCGACAGAGGTAGCACATCTGGGCACCACAGCGGCAAGACATGCGGTTGCAGCCTTCGGATTTGATGAGGCCAGTCCCACACTTGTGGCATTTTCTAATACGAGCAGCAGTCATTTTTTCTTCACTGAGGGAAAAAAAAAAAAAAAAAAAAACAACTGGAGTTGGCAGGGAAGGTGAATGAAAAATAGTATGATAATTACTATTATTTTTTCCACATGTAATAGTATGAGGCTTTTGGTGACATTTAAACAGTGAAAAGGGCCTATGTTTTGGAGTCTAAGTACCAGGTTAAAGTTTATCAACTATATTACCTTGGGTAAATTTCCCAACTGCCAGGAGATCCAGTTTCCTCCCTTTTAAATTAGAAAAACATAACATTCTAATGGTGTTTTTGGAATCCAAGTAATATTTAAAATCATTAGGCATAATGTCTGGCACTTAACATTTAGAAAAATGACTTCACCATTCTAGGAATTCTACAGGCTGACAACGGGGAGAAGAAACTCGGCTTTTTCCTAAATCAAATTTTATATATACAAAGGGAGTACCTAAAAACTGGAAGCCCAGGGCTGGAGAGATGGCTCAGAGGTTAAGAGCACTGGCTGCTCTTCCAGAGATCCTGAGTTCAGTTCCCAGCAACCACATGGTGGCTCACAACCATCTGTAATGAGATCTGGTGCCCTCTTCTGGTGTGCAGGCACACATGCAGCCAGAACACTGTATACATAATAAATAAATCTTAAAAAAAAAAAAAAAAGAAAGACACGGGAGCCCAAACCTTATACAACCTGGGCCTTTGAACTCTTGGCCTGAGAATGAGCAATCCTACGCCAGTCTATTACTTCTTTATTGAAAGAGCATGCATACCAAGACAAAAGCTCATGCTCTCAAAGTGAGACTGTTCCTAGAACCATCTGAACTGTTAAGAAGGGCACGCTAACTTTATGCCAGGGACTTCTTGTTGTGTTGGTATTTTGTAGTGCTGTTCCCAATTATAAACAAACATTTTCCACCTTTCTCTGTTTTACTGAGGACCTTCAAAAGGCAGAGAGAAGGGCAGCAGGATCAAAACAAGTTTGCAACTGAGACAGAGGGTAGCCAGCTACAAGATGAACCAGTAAGGGAGTTCAGCAGGACATGCTGCAATCTAGAGGTAAGTCTAGGCAGGAAGTGCTTCCACTGCACTACAGATACTTAAATACTGCTGCAGTTTCCTCCTTAGACACCAGATCACTATCTAAAAATAGCCAAATGTACCAGAAAACTGGCTGCTACTTATTTAGGTACAATCTTTCTGTGGCCTGAAATGAAGAAAGCAGAACTTTAGTGTGGAAAGAATTTACAATCAGTTCAAGTTACAGAACAATAAGCGAATTCTAAATTTTGTTGAATAGGGAGAACAAGCTTAATTTTATTTTATTTTATTTTTTTTGGAATCAAGGTCTCACTGTGCCTTGGCTGGCCTGGAGCTCACCACATAGGCTAGGAGGGCCTCAAACTCACAAAGCCTGTCTCTGCCTCCTGTATTAGGATTAAGAGTGTGTCCAGGAGATCAGATTTTAAGTGACTTCATTACTACTGCCAAATGAGAGTCGTATATGAGTTAATGAGTTTACTTACTGAGCAATTGTGAAGACACTTCACAATGTTGCTCAGTAAGATTCAAGGTTTTGCTGGGCAGTGGTGGTGCATGCCTTCAATCCTAGCATTTAGGAGGCAGAGGCAGGTGGATCTCTAAGTTCCAGGACAGCCAGGTATACACAGAAAACCCGTCTTGAAAATCCAAAACAAGAACAACAACAAAACAAACCAGAAAGGGCAAGAATGGGTCCATACCAAAAAGGACTGCCACTATGAGAGTGCGTTGTTGCAGGGAACTCAGAAGCCATCGTTGCTTCCTTTGTTAGAGTGATCCGGCAACAAGACTGTAAACTAGACAGGAAGGAGTCCCACAGGATGTGCTTCCAGAAGCAGGACAGGAAGACTCAGAGACATCCTCTGTGCAGCCACTGACATCCCATGATTCTGGCACTACTTGTGTTTCATTACCCAAGGATAATGGGAAGTAATCTTAGGGGCTTCCTTCTCTCTGTTCTCTCTACACCTCCCCCGCCTCTGCTAAATCTTACTATGCAGTCACAGCTGGTCCATAACTTACTATGTAGACAAGGCCGACTTGAAACCTCTTTAAGTGCTGGGATTATAAATGCATGTCACAACTAGCTTAGGGCAATTTCTTTTAAAAAAACTAAGAAAACGGGTTGGATAGCTCAGTTGGTTAAAGTGTTTGCCATATATAAGCATAACTTGGATTGAGATTCTCAGCAGCCTTGTGAAAGGCAGGTATCTCAGCCTAGTACTGGGGAGGTGGAGACAGGAAGACCCTAGGGTTTGCTGGCTAACTAGTCTTGTTCAATTGCTAAGTTCGAGGTTCAATGAGAAACCCTGTCTCAAAAAATAAGGCTAAATGCTGGTGAGATGGCTTAGTGGGTGGGGGCGATTGTCACCAGTCCTGGGACCTACATAATAGAGGGAGAGAATGACTCCCGAATGTTGTCCTCTGATCTCCACTAGCCATGAGTGTGTACACTTTTTCCTATCTTTCTCTCTCTCTCAAGAGATAGGGTCTTAGCCAGGTGGTAGTACATAGCACTTGAGAGGCACTGGCATAGGCATAGGCAGGCAGATCTCTGAGTTCGAGGATAACATGCTCTACAAAGTGAATTCCAGGACTATACAAAGAAGCCTTGTTTTGAAAAGCCGTAAGACAGACACAGTCTTGCCTGTGCAGTGGTGGCAAATGCCTTTAATCCTAGCACTTGGGAGGCAGAGGCAGGCGGGATCTCTGTAAGTTTGACAGCTTAGTCTACAGAGCGAGTTCCAGGACAGCTAGGACTACATAGAGAAACCCTGTTCCCATAAACAAACAAACAAACAACCCCCCCCAAAACAAAAACAAAAACCAGACAAAAGAGACAGACAGGGTCTCATTGTGTAGTTCTGGCTGGCCAGGAATTTGCTATGTAGGCCAGGTTGATCTCTAAACCACAGAAATATACTTGCCTCTACTTCATTAGTGCTGGAATTAAAAGTGTACCTACTGTACCAAGGACATAAAAAAAAAGTTTATCTTTGTATGAGTGTTCTGCCTACAACTATGTGCAACATGTATATGCCTGGTGTCCATGAAATTGAAAACAGGGTGTCTGATCCCCTTGGAAAGGGAGTTATGGGTGGTTCTAAGCCACCATGTAGGTGCTAGGAAATAAACTTGGGTCTTCTACAAGAATGTGCTAGCTCATTTTATGTCAACTTGACACAAACTTGAGTCATCTGAAAGGAGGAAAGAAACCTCAATTGAGAAAATGCCTGCTATAGAGATTTGCACCGATAAGGATCTTGGTTTACTGATAGAAATTTAAGGTCAATTTTGTTATATGTATATTTCTGCTCTTGATTAAGGTATTGTATTTGTGTAGCTCATTTAGAAATGTAATGTATAATTAAGAAATATAGGTTAATAGAGAATCATCTATAATAGTCAAGCTTGTAGTCATGTTAGTTAGGTTTTCTAGATATATGACTTGCCTAAAGGTGAGACTGTCCTTCAGGGTTCCCATTTCATAAAAGAGTCTGTAGACGTTCTGCAGGACACAGAAAAAAGTGACTGACAAACTACCAATATTGGCGGAACTGTCTTTGAAATATCTTGCTTCGTGGAAAAGTCTGCTGGATACTATGGTCCTGTAGGCTGAAGATGGACGCCTCAACGGTACAGAAGAACTTTGGGTGACTGTCCAGGCAGCAAGATGTCTCTGTCATTTCTAGAGTTTTGGACTTCCTGTTTACTTAGGTAATATTATATTCTTCTGGAGTCTTTGGAGTTGAAGAATAAATAGTAATAATATAGTTTTCCTTAGTTATGATAAAATATAAAATAGATATAAATATTATAACTGTAATTCTTGCTTGATACCTGTTTTATTATATGTAATTTTACTATGTTAAAGTTAAAACCTTCCTTTTTATTTAAACAGAAAAGGGGAGGTGATGTGGGATTCCTCTAATGTATGCTGTGAATACCACTGGTTAATAAAGAAACTGCCTTGGCCTGCTGATTGGGCAGAACTTAGCTAGGTATGGAAAACTAATTGAATTCTGGGAGAAAGGAGGCAGAGTCAGGGAGAAGCCATGGAGTCGCCATCACGCTGAAACTTTGCTGGTAGGCCACAACCTCATGGTGATGCAAAGATTAATGGAGATTGGTTAAATTAAGATATAAGAGTTAGCCAATAAGAAGCTAGAGCTAATGGGCCAAGCAGTAACAGTTTCTGTGTGATTATCTTGGGGCTGAGCAGCTGGGAACCAAGAAGCAGCCTCCTTACAACAAATGCCTTCATAAGACCCATCAGTAGGACATTTTCTTAATTAGTGATTGATGGAGAAGGGCCCAGAAATTTACTGAGGTGTCACCATCCTTGGTCTGGTGATCCTGGGTTCTATTAAGGAAGCAGGTCGAACAAGCCAGTAAGCAGCACCCTTCCATGGGCTCTGCATCAGCTCTTGCCTTGCCTGAGTTCCTGTCCTGACCAGCTTTCTTCACCGATGGAAACATAAGCCAAACAAACCCTTTCCTCCCAAGTTGCTTTGGTCATGGTGTTTCATCACAGTAACAGTAATACCAATTAAGACCAAGAGAAATTAAGTGCTCCACCCCCCCCCCCCGAGACAGGGTTTCTCTGTATCTTTGGAGCCTGTCCTGGAACTAGCTCTGTAGACCAGGCTGGCCTCGAACTGACAGAGATCCACCTGCCTCTGCCTCCCAAGTGCTAGGATTAAAGATGTGCGCCACCACCGCCTGGCGAGAAATTAAGTGCTCTTAAGTGCTGAACCAGTATATATATCTTTTTTTAAAAAAAACATTTATTAAGTTATTTTAAAGACTTATTTATTAATTATGTATACAGGGTTCTTCCTGCATGTATGCCTTCAGGCCAGAAGAGGGCACCAGATCTCATTACAGGTGGTTCTGAGTCACCATGTGGTTGCTGGGAATTGAACTCAGGACCTCTGGAAGAGCAGTCAGGTCTCTTGACCTCTGAGCCATCTCTCCAGCCCCAGTATATATATTTTTTAACAACAACAAAAAAGATGGAGAGGGACTAAGGAAGACACATATCAGCCTCCCACTCTTATCCAGAAACCAGTCATTTTGGCTGCAGCCACTCTAGCAGTTACTTTGCTATGGTTTGACTTGGACTTCTCTGATGATTAATGCAATTGAACACTAGTGACTGCTTATCACCCCCTCATTTTCTTAAAGAATACCTACGGAAATTATCTGTCTTTGGGTTCAACTGCATTCTTTTGCTGCTTTGAAGATCTTCTCAATTTGGGCTGAGACTAGCTCTGCAGGAGAACACTTGCAAGCACGTTTAAGACCTTAGGTTAAATTTCTAGTATTGAAAATGAACTAACAAATGGAAACCCCCCAAACTAAAACAAAGATCTGTTCATTCCTTTTCTTAATTCTTTTCTCTCCATTTTTCCAACTGGATGATGTCAATTCAACAATCTTCAAAAACCACATTCTCCTCCCCCACCCCGAGACAGGGTCTCACCTATGTAGCTCTGGCTGTCCTGAAACTCACTCTGTAGACCAGGCTGGCCTTGAATTCACAGAGATCCATGTGGTGCCTCTGCCTCTTGAGTGCTGGGACTAAAGGTATGTGTTACTAAGCCAGGCTCATTATTTTCTTTATTTCAGTTTTTGATTTTTCAGTGTGTCCAAGTGTTTTGATTTCACATATGGCAGTGTACCACTTGTGTATCAGTGCCCTCAAAGGCCAGAAGAGAGCCTTGGATCCTCTCTGGAACTGGAGCTATGGATACTTGTGAGCTGCTATGTGGGGGCTGGGAATCAAACCTGGGTCATTTGAAAGAACAGCCAATGTAATGTTAACCACTGAGCCATCCTGAGTCCTCTTTTTCTTTTGCGACATAGTCTAATGCAGGCCTCAAATTTGGTATTAGCTGAAGATGACCTTGAACTCCTGATCCTCCAGTTTTGACAGTCTAAGTGCTGGGGTTACAGGCACGTACCATTGTAACCAGTTTTATGAAGTGCTGGGAATTCAACTCGGGGCTTTGTGTATATAAGGTATACACTTACTAATTGAGCTAACTTTTAGCACTCTTGGATTCTTTTTTTCTCCAAGACAGGCTTTCTCTAGGGAATAGTCCTGACTGTCCTGGGACTCACTCTGTAGCCCATGTTGGCCTCTAACTCAGAGATACATCTGCCTGCCTCTGCCTCCCACGTACTGGGATTAAAGGTATGCGCCATCACCACCCAGCCTCTGATTCATTCTTTTGCTCAAATCTGCTATTACATTTTTTTTCATACTTTTTCACTGCAGCTCTTGTAATTTTCAATGGTCTCTTTCCATAACTTTTTGTTTTGTTATGGTATTTTCTACTTGCTCATTTATCATGGAACTGTCCATGGCTTCTTTTTACTCTCTGTTGATGACAATAGATTTTAAGGATTTGTATAACTCTGTCTACAGTGTTTCCTCCTGCAAATAGGTCACACCTCCCTAGTTTCTTTGAATGCCCTGTAAATTAATGTTGAAAATTGGGTATTTTTAATTCTGTAAGTGGAAATTGCAAATCAGACTGCTTCTTGCAGGCTTGGCAGTAATGAGGCTTTTTAACACTGTTTCATAAGCATTGTATTTTCTATTGTGTGGGGTTATGATTAGTGATCAGTGCTAGAATGGAGAGTTATTTTTAAGCTCTGAAGCCAAACACACAGAGTCTTTCCTAGTCCATTCTGGTCTTCAGCTCACTGTATAATATGGATTACTTGAAATTCTATTATAGAGCACTGTATACTGCCAGGCTTTGTGATGTACACCTTTAAACTCAGCACTTGGGAGGCAGAGGAGGCTGATATACATAGAAAAGTTCCAGGAAATTCAGGGCTGTAGGGAGAGATACTGCCAAAGAAAGCTGTCTTCTGAGCATAATAGCCTTCACTATTTTCATCTGAGTAGCTGTGATTACCCAGAGGATGCTCCTTCCTCTAGTCTCTAATCTCTATGTATTACCTTCCTCTAATCTCTATGTAATTCTGCCCAAAGTCTTGGGAGGTGTAGGAATATACAAGAACCAGGTGTGGTGGCACATGTCTTTAATTCTAGCACTAGGGAGGAAGAAGCAAGAGGATATCTGTGACTTTAAGGCTATCCACAGTGAGACCTCTTAAAAAACGAAACAGAAAGAGAAAAAGTATATAGAGGATGGAAACCTAACTGAAGGGATGAACTCCATCTACACCGCTGTAGGAAGTAGTTTCTCAGGTGGGATAGCTGTTTTGGGATTACCCATGCTCTATAAGCAAGTCCAATAAATTTGTTCCTCAAGTTGGTCCTTTCTAGGGTGAGTAGATGTTTATTTCCATCTCCCCAGGAAAAGTTCACATGACAACTTATTTATCCTTTCTCTCTCTTTTTTTTTTGAAACAGGGTCTCTCTGTAGCTTTGGAGACTGTCCTGGAACTAGCTCTTGTAGACCAGGCTGGCCTGGAACTCACAGAGATCCACCTGCCTCTGCCTCCCAAGTGCTGGGATTAAAGGTGTGCACCACCACTTGAGACTGTTTGTCTGTGTAGTCCTAGCTGGATCTAGTAGATCAAGCGACCCTGGAACTCACTGAGATCCTCCAGCTTCTGCCTCCTGAGTGCTGGAATTAACAGTATGCACCACCAGACAACTCCTGTCCCTGCTGCTTTCATCTCCCGAATGCTGAACTGTCGGGGTAGGCCACCATGCCTGGCTCTCTTTAATCCTACCCTATTTTTTGTTAAAGCTACTTGCCATGCAGTCATCAACTCCAAGATGTCTGGGCCTAACACTTGTTCAGGAGTATCTGATGATAGGCCAGATGGACACTAAGTAGCTCAGCTCCTCTGTGAAATTTCCTCACTAAAGTCATCTGACAGTGATACTCTCAGACCTGACTCTAAGCTAGAGGACATACATGGAGGGAACAAGTTTGACAAGACTATGAGAAAGCAGTCAGTGACAGATGGTATTCTGTAGGCTGACTGTTTTTGTCAGAAGTCACCAACATGGTAAGCACTTGGGAGGCATAAATAGGAGGACCGTAAGTCTCGGGTCATTTGGGCTGTGTGGTGAGCACTTACCACATTAGGGGCAAAGCTTCTAGCTCATGAACCTTTAAGAGAAACAATTACATCCAGAGCCTAATGTAAGTTAGGCAAATGTTCTGCACCTAGCCTTCCACAGTTTTGCTTTGCTTTGTATGCATGGCTATATTTTTGAAACAAGGTGTTTGCTGTGGAACAACCTTTGTACACTATGAATATGTACTGATCTCACTGGCTAATAAAGAGCTCACTGGTCTATAGCCGGGCAGGAGGAGGTTAGGCGGGAAAACCAGACTAAGAGGATGCTGGGACAAAGAAGGGCAGAGTTAGGAGTCACTAGCCAGATGTAGAGGGAGCAGAAGATGCTAATAAAGGTACTGCCACATGGCAGAGAGTAAACAGAAATATGGGTTAATTTAAAATGTAAGAGTTAGCTAGTAACAAGCCTGAGCCATCGGCCAAGAATTTAATTAATATAAGCCTCAGAGTAGTTATTTGGGAATAGGCGGCTGGGACAGAAACGCCTTTTTACAGGTCTTACTCTGTAACAGTGTAGACTCTTCCTGTCTTAGCCTCTTAAGTGCTAGGATTATAGGCCCGTGCCACCATACCCAGCTCAGAATAGTGCCTTGCCAGGGTATACAGATAGAACATTACCTCATAGCATTTCCCTGTGTACATCCTGAGCTTTCTTATTTTTGCTACTTGGCACAAGTATGATTCCCCCAAGGTCAATGCAGGAAGGGCTTATTGTAAGGAAGGCAAGTTAAAGCTACCTAAAACCAGTCTCTAACTCCCACAGGCATCGTACAGACTGCAGTCACCACTGACTTCAAGGTTTACAATGTTGACTTCTCCTCTTAGGTTCTTTACTTCTCTGTGTGGCCTGCACAGAAGAATGGGCCTAAGAGAGCAGTATGGCAGATACACAGTATGCCTTATCAGGTACCGAGTAACTGCAGCTGCTGGTTCAGATGCTATTCTTACTGTAGCAATAAACAGCTCCTGGCAATTGACACACAGCTACTGATATGGAAAATGCTTTTATTCTTTTGTTCAAGGGTAGAGAATAGCAGCTGACAAGGATCTCATCTGTCTCCCACCAAGACAATATACTAGTCTGTGATTCAAGTGACACATAGACACATTTGACTTGATGAACAAAGCAGCAGGTGACCTAGCATTCACTGATATGGAACAGTGGTGTGTGTCATCTCTACAAAGTTCTGGTGGTTGGGAGGCCAGTTTTGCACCAGGACAGCCTTCCCAAAAGCAAGCGTGTGCTGTGTATCTCCACCCACTTCTACATACAGTGAAGCATTTAGGGGAGGCATTTTTGGATCTGGAACTGACAGACATTGTATTGGATGCTCTACTCTGAGAGGTTTGTTCATCTAGAGGACTGTCAAGATACGGTCCAGGGTAATCAGAGATGCAGAACAGGAGTGTCTACTCTAAAACAACCACAATCGCCCGGAGAAACATCCATGGCCTGCCGGCTGCATAACTGGGCTGTTGGCAAGATTCAGCTCCTTGATACAGAGAAACAAGTTCTTCATTTTTGGGGGGCTGAAGAGTAAGGGTTGCTTTTAGCTTTTAGGAGCTATCTCACTCCTTGGCTCAGAGCCCAACCCTCCAGCTTTAAAGACAGCAATGGGAAGCCAAGTCTTAATGTCTCCAAGCCCACAGTCATTTCCTATCTGACTACTTCCAAAAAAGGCATTTTAGTAAAGAACCCCCAATCAGATGAGTTCACTACTTTAAGGTCCATTAACTTTTAAACACATTGGTAAGGCCCCTGTTTCATATGCAAAATCATCATGGGGGCCATTATTACCTATCACAGTTATGACACAGAGCACAACCAGAAGCCAAGTCCCTAGGTTAAAGTTCCTGTTATGCTAGTTACCTGTGTGACGATGATCACGCCACTTGGGTTTTCCTTGACTAGTCTGCAAAGTGAGGACAACAGGACCTATCTGTGATGCAGATCCAGAGATTGCTAGCTGCCCTAAATGTCATTCATCTTCTAAGCAACAAACTCCCATGCCTATTCTCCATATTTAAGCTGAACATGAATGAAGTCATTCACTTAGAGGCCATATAGTATATACATCATTTCTACATTACTTCCAATTTGAGGAAAAGCTGCCTACCTGATAATCTATCTCCTTCCTCCTTTCCTATACACATCCATGAAGAGGATCACACCACACATAGGGATTCAGGAGTCAGTTTGACTTAATGGGACATAGCCCACTAGCCTGGCAGAGCTGGATTCTATATGAAAGAAACAGACTTCTATAGCACCTGGTGGCTGCATTTTCTTTTCTTTCCCTCCCTTCTTTCTTTTAATGGTTTTACAAGACAGGGTTTCTCTGTGTTGCTTTGGAGCCTGTCCTGGAACTTGCTCTTGTAGAGCAGATCTTGAACTCACAGATCTGCCTGCCTCTGCCTCCTGAGTGCTGGGATTAAGGCGTGTACTGCCAACGCCAGGCAGGTGACTGAATTTTTATATGTTAACATTTAGAAACTGCTCAGCCACACAAGGAACACCACACAGTGCCGGCTATTAAAATTATTGACATGGTCTTTTGCCTTCTGGAGGTTGGCAATTCTACTTACTGTCTCAGGCCACCAGTATCCTACAACACAGGCAGAAACAACATCAGTTGTTTCTGAACATGAAGACCTGGTACACCTGCTTACTGGCTAGGCAGTAATGAGAAGGGAGTGGCTGATTTTTATCAAGCACATATAAGCTAGACATTCTATAAGTACTACCTGACATTTGAATAGCTATGGGTTTGGAAACAAAGAAATTGGTTAGAGTCCTGCCTAAGACTCCTCTGGGCAGAAAGGGCTCGAACTGGCACTTCCCTTAGAACCCTTGGCTCTTCTCAGGGCCAGCTCAGCCATCACATTACTTACATAGATGTCCGGTACTTGATGTCATCCTTTTCTGCCAGCTCTTCACAGGTGAGGCCATTATGCTCTTTCCAGAGTCCTTGACACTTCCTACAGGTCTCCTGGGGACAAAGGACAGATACAAAGTTTCTGGTGAGTGCCACACAAGCTTCTGTTCACAAAATGCCTATGAAATGAGCTTCTTGGGTCTGAGTCTCTGAGAACTGCTGTCCCAATCAAGGCTACTTCTAAAGATAGAGCAACAGCAGAAGAGAGAAGCATCAGAAGGTACAGGCTAGTCTTCTAAAATACTGTGAGCTGTTTGAGGGTGTGTCTGTTAGGATCTTACCCTCCACAATTCTTCCAGCCAGGGTCTTGGCATAGAACTGAGGAATATGATCACCAGGGGAACTAAGGAAGACATTCCTCTAACACCTATCATTCATAAGCATGGATATAAACATTCATAGTTTCGCTTCATTACAAACACAAACTAAAAAATGTCATTACTTTGGGGATGAGGAGATTGTTTGTGAAAGTGTTTGCTTTTGGAGCATGTGTGTGCACATAAACATCATCACCTTTTATATTAATAACAAGAACATAAGAAAACATTAAACCAATGATCATGGGCAAAAGTGTAAACTGAAATTCTGCTCAGTATAGCATAGGAAAAGATGGTGCCTAGACTCTGGCCTTGTCAAGGGAGACAAGGGACACTTGAGGATATAAAATCAGGGATTTAACAAGCTGTCATTGATACCTTGAGAAAACAGCATTCTGGCCAGAAGACGCTGGTGGAGAAAACTGGGCTCTAGGGTACTATGGCTGGTACAGATGATACAAGCAGGCTTGAACAGACATGCATGGGCCAGGCCCAGTTCATGTAGGGCCCTACAGTGACCTACTGATCAGTTTAGTTTTGATTCCACGACATCAGGAAGCATGAAGGTAACATGAGTAGATTTGTGATTTTACTAGAGCATTCTGGGTGAGATTCAGACTAAGGAGGAAAGACTATAATGTTCAAAACACAGCTGGAAGACTGAAGAAATGGTGCAAGCTGTTAAAGAGCACTTGTTGCACTGGGTGGCTACGGCAGCGCACACCTTTAGTCCCAGCACTCAGGAGGCAGAGGCAGGTGGATCTATGAGTTTGAGGCTAGCCTGGTCTACAGAGAATGTTCCTGGACAGTCAGGGTTGCACAGAGAAATCCTGCTTCAAAAAACCAAAAGGGAAGGAAACAGCATCTGTTGTTCTTGCAGAGGACCTGGGTTCAGCACCCACATGTCAGCTTACAACTGTTTGTAACAACAGTTTCAGGGTATCCAAGGCCTTCTTCTGACCTCTGTGGGTAGCAGCTGTACACCTGGCACATCTATATTCATGTAGGCAAAACACTCATGAACATAAAATAATCAGGACAGCTGGGAGCTAGTATGGCCATCTAGTCAAGTGATGAATGACGGTCCATGAGACCCTGTAGAGAAGTTGAAAGTTAACTGACATGGGAGAAACTTCAGAAAGGAAGCTCAGAAGGTTTGAGTGTGGGGATGAGGCTCCAAGAGGACTTTTTTCTGGTTTGGACAAAAGACATTTACAGCAACACTGACATATTTTGAGTGGGAAGCAGACAAAAATCCTATCTGATCTGGATGGTGGTAACACAATAGACATCTCTTGGGAATGTGAGGTAGGGGGTTGGTGGCAAATTTTAAACTTAGGGAGAGGGCAGGACAGATGCTACTTAGCTCTATAAGAGCTTCATGACAATTCCATTAAGTAACTGGTGACTTAGGTGACTCTAGGCTTAGGATGGTACATATAGACACTACTACAGCACACAAGTGTGCATGTGTGTATAGAGTTTAGAGGACAACCCTGCCTTTCATCTTGTTTGGGTTTCTCTTGCTGTTCACCGTTGCATACTCCAGGCTAACTAGCCTAGCCCATGAGTCTCCTGACCATCCTCCAGTCTCTACCTTCTATCTCATGGTACCGACAGCAGGCACATTCAGCTTTTATACAGGTTCTGGAGATCTGAACTCAGGGTGTTAGGCCTGAACATCATGCTGAGCCATCTTCTCAGCCAGAGACTATTACTTCTACATAAGGTATATGGTAGTACTAGCCTTGGGAACATCTACACTTTGGCCGGAGGCAATAGAATGGAGTCTGAAAACAGCTGGTGGTGGAGCAGATACAATTAGCCTGCAAGGACACTGCAGTACTAATGGCCCCAGGTAGCTGAAAGGGGTGGTGTGGTATGGACTGACCGAAGACACAAGACTTTTCACTGTAAGAATGTGGGGGTGAACAGTCAGTGCTTTTAACCAATGAGCCATTTCTCTAGCCTCCTGTCTTGAACTTCTGATCATTCTGTCTCTAGATTTGAGTGCTAAGATCACAGATAGATGGCACACCTGGTTATTTTGTGCTTGGGATGGAGCCAAGGACCTTGTGGCATGTTGAGAAATTACTCTACCAAATGAGGTATATTTCTAGTCCTCTTTTTTACTTCTAAATTGTACATGACATATATATGCTAATAACAAAAGTAATATTTAATTTTAGGGATAAAAATGATATGGATAGCCACAAGAGTCTGGAACATGTACACCCTTGAGTAGAATGTGGTCCAAAGGCTCCAATCAATGCAGTGGTGTTATAGATGAGTTCACATGAGTCATTGCTTCTAGGGACATAGATGTTCTCTCCAATGCTTGCATTCCATTTAGAAAACAGAGCTAGGTCAATACTGCATATAATTACTTCCCAACAAAATCTGTAGTTGCACATATTTAAAAATCTGTAGATTCTTAAAAGATCTTTAATCCTAGTATTCAAGGCAGAGGCAAGTGGGATTCTATGAATACAAGGCCAGCCTGGCTTATGTAGAGAGTTCCAGGACAGTCAGGGCTACATAGACCCTATCTCAAAAAAGAAAAAAGGAAAAAAAAAAAAAAAGACTTTGTGACTAGTCCAGGAAAATGGCATAAACAACAGCTGGAAAATAGATGAGCTGGTGTTTGGATTCTGTCCTCCTCCTAAACAAGAACAACAAAACCACCCACGAGAAATGACAGCTTGAAAACAATGCATGGCAGAAAGGCAGTACTTTTGAACATTCCTAGTGAGTCAGTCCTTAATTCATGGCCTGTCTTCTTATGTGAAGAAAGCCCATTCTCCAGGTAAGGCCCAAGCCCACAAAATAGCTTATGGTTTATGAGCGTCAAAGGGAAGTCCTCTGACTTGTATTCAATACTACAGTGGTCAGTCTGTTGGTTATATTCCTACACAGTAAAGGGCCCAGGGGTCTCAAAGAATAAACCTGTAGCTAGACTCTGAAACCCAGCACAGAGTAGGCTGGAGCACTCTGCATCATCTCTTTTAAACATTCTAATTTTCTTCTCCCAAACTCAGGTAGGCTTTGTTCCTAAATATCAAGAAGCTTCTGTAATGTGACAACAACCATGTTCTTTAAACTGGGGAGAACTGAGAAATGCCAGAAGGCTATTTTGGAGGGCAGAGCACCCTGATAAGTAATTCACCAACATAAAGCACAACACACCATGTCCACCCAACCCAGCCAGGCCTGAGCTTTCAGGCCCATCCCTTTCCCAGGAAGTAGAGAAGGGACACAGGTGCTGGCTAACCTAGGCAACTCATTAAAGGAGTTGCTACCAGCTGCTGCTTGTTATGACATTAGGAGCCCGCTGCCTAAGTCTTATGGGCCCCATGGGTCCTTGAAATGCTAAGATCTCTTGTACTATAGAGAAAACATAGGTGGCTGGGGAGATGGCTCAGTTGGTAAAGAGCTTGCCTGGCAAGCATTAGGATCTGAGTTCAATACCCAGAACCCACATAAAAAAAAAAAAAGTCAGACATAGTAGAGAGTCCTTGTAATCTTAATTCTGGGGAGGAAGGGACAGGATGATCCCCAAGGCCTTAATGACAGCCAGCCTGTAGCAATTAGCATGCCCTCAATGAGAGATCTCATTTCTAAAAACAAGGCGGAGGAACACCACTGGAGATTGACTGCTGCATTCATGTGTGTACACACACACACACACACCAAACAAACAAACAAACAAAAACCAGCAATCCTGGTCAATTCCCTAGGGTCTCCAAGTGAAAGATGAGACACCTGACTCTATTAATGCCTAGCCAACTCTAGGGACCACAGGGAAAAACGCTTTCAGGCCACCTGTGTCCTCCAGCTGTTGAAGATGCTAGTCCCCCTCACTGTCATCCCCCAAAGTCATGTGGATTAAGAACCAGAAGATCTAGAAGGACACTGATTTAGAGACACTGTGACAGACGCAGGACGCTGTGAGAATCAATGTAGCTCAGTTAAATCAAAGCCCAGGCAGATTCAGTGAGTTTCTGTTCTTGTGTTTTAAGGGAACATAGTATGCAGGATCCAGAGCTGTCAAGTAGGCAGGACATGGCACACTGGAACGGCAATAGCCAGTCAGCCTAGTGGCTGGAGAGGTCTGTGGGGGATGAGACATTGAGACTGAACCCAGAAGGTGAGTAGGAGTCAGCTAGTGATAGGAAAGTGCATGCTCAGGCGTGGTAGAGATGCAAAAAGAAGACCCGGGTCAGCAGGCTGCTGGTACCAAGGCTACAGGAAGTCAGGGAGAGTGGTAGGGAAGTATGATGACTTGATGGCTGCAGTAGCAGAGGTGGTGATGGTGGTGGATCTGATGTCTTCTTTGGGCCTCCCTGGGCTCCAGCATGGTCATGGTGAACATAAACTCAACCTTACGTACAGACACAAATATAAATGAAAAATGTATCTTTAAAAAATGAAGGTAAGCTGGAGGTTGGAGAGATTGCTCAGTGGTTAAGAGCACTGGCTGTTCTTCCAGAGAACCCAGGTTCAATTCCCAGTGCCCACATGGCAGCTCACAACTGTCTATAACTCCAGTTCCAGAGTATTGAGTACCCTCTTCCTCTGTGAAGAAGAGCCTGCACCATAAGACTTATACAGGTATGTGTTTTGAAGTAAATGAGAAAGGAAGCTGTCACATTACTTGGTCAAGGCCATGGAACTGTAGACACAATTCAGCCTGGCTCCAAGCAGGCTTGCTCTTTCCCCTCTGTTCCCACTGCTTCCCTGTGTGGTGTGTGGTATTTGCTGGCAAGAACAGGTCATTGTTTAGCAGAAAACTCGAGGCACAAGGTCATGAGACAAGCCATTAGGTCCCAATGGAATCTCGTGTAAAGAGGCCACAGATGGGCAACTGGCAAGGCTGCCCAGTTGCAGCTGTGCAGGATGGTGCTTCCTAAATGGGCTTCCTGGGGAGCTGAGAACGACACAGAGAACAGAACAATGGAATGGGATCAAATATGAGGCTACCCTTTCTTTCAGGTCATCATAGGAACTTGCTAATCAGTATATCCTCAAACTGGTCACGTGCAAGGAAGTGGCTGTTTCTCCCACCTTCAGCCACTTTGCATATCTGGTGGGGCAATAGAAGTATATACAATCAAAGACAGGCTCAATATGTGCTTTCCACACCAGAGCCAAGGATCAGTCAGTCATTCTCCATGGCTGGCTAGTCCTGGATCCTTCCTGTGAATACTCATCAATTGTCTTTTCAAGAGTAGCTAAGACTCTGACCATTCAGATTTTTAAATTTTTATGTTTTTGGGAGTCTCACTATATAGTACAGACTAGCTTATAGCCCACAATCCTCTAGTGTCTGCCTCACGAGTCCTGGGACTTTAGATATATGTCTCTGTGACCAGCTGTTAGGATTTGCTGATGATTATTACTGTTACAGAATTAGGTCAAAGTTCTGGTTTAGAGTGATATTCAAAACAGCAATGATTTCTGCACCGAAGCAATGAAAAAACATTTTCACTTGACCATTCTTGCCTCTTTATCCAGTGCTATTGAATGTCAAGCCATCTGGCAGGGTTTCTCTCTGCAAAGGCCCAAGAGGAAGGGGGCATTATGAGGCCGTCCCTTCTCCATCTCCCTCTAGGCTGGTGGGACATTATCAAGCCTTGCACTCCTCTGAGGACTGAGCATGCTGAGGTCAGGTCAGGAAAGGTAGGGTATGCAGGTACAGCAGCGTCCCTTTCCTTCAGGCTGACAAGAAGGCCCCATACAGAGAGAATTTAAGAAGGTGCAATGGTGGGATCTAGAGCTAGAGTGAGGAGTCTAGAGAAACAACTGACTGGTCAGTATCTATGGCCAAGACCAGTAGCCTCCTGCCAATGTACACATCCTCTACATTTACTAACAGCATAGCTGTGTCAAATATCAGGGCATCTGGGAAATTGATGATCTGGAAAAAAGACGGTGCTCTTTTCCTGAATTCCTGGGGCACTTGGCTTACACTTCATTATACTGTTATTATTATTAGAGATAGGATTTCTCTGCGTAGCCCTGATTGTCCTGGAACTCGCTCTGTAGACCATGCTGACCTTAAACTCCCGAGTGCTGGAACTAAAGGTGTGCGCCACCACTGCCCAGCTACACCATTTTAGAAATGGTCTCACTGTAATTCAGGCTGGCCTTTTATCATGTCTCAGCTTCCCAAATGCTGGGTTCTATGTCCCTACTCTTCTACCACTCATTCTAAAAAAGCGGTACTTGACAATCAGCTCACACCTTTTCATGAAGTTGCGCTATATCTGCAGGGAGTTTTCACTGTTTCAAAACAAACCATCTCTCAGAAACTTCAGCCTGGGTATGGCCAGCCAAGTACTGTGAAATCTTAAAATGACCCTGGTTTCCTCTCTAGTCTCCAGCAAAGAGCTTCAGAAGGAAAAGACTGCCCTTAATTTAAAAAATTATAGACACACACTAAATCCAAGGATGTGCTGCACTATTTCTCTACAGTAAAGGAATCACTCAGTGTTACTCCCATAGGCTAGAAAGTCAAGTACTCTTTCAGGAAGATATGGATTTCTGTCCTAATGCTGCCCTCTAGGGACAAGTGGGTGTAAAAGCACACAGGTCTCAATCTACCCTACTTTGGAGGGTCACAAGAACTGGCTCCTTTCTATACGGTTGGGATCAGGGTTCTGAGATAAAGTGGCTGCCGAAGCCTTCTTGGCATCAATAACAATTCAGTTTACTTTTATCAGAATTGACTTCAAATTTAACTCACCAATACTCTCCCAGAAGTTCTTAAAAACTAAAACTGAGTCTGGTTTATTTAAGGCCCCCCCCCCTTTTTTTTTGTTTTTTCAAGACAGGGTTTCTCTGTGGCTTTGGAGCTTGTCTTGGAACTAGCTCTTGTAGACCAGGCTGGCCTCAAACTCACAGAGATCCACCTGCCTCTGCCTCAAGAGTGCTGGGATTAAAGGCGTGCGCCACCACCGCCCGGGTTAGGCTCTTTAACAGATCATCTGCAACACCTTGGCAAGTGGATACAGATGGTTAGAAACAACATCTGATTTCCTTTCTAGGAACTCCAGGTCCTGTTTTGAGGGATAAAATATTACAATCAATTCCATGCCCACTAGGAAGTTACACTGGAGGGAGATGATGACATGTTAAATAAGTGAAATACAAATAAGACAGTATTATAAGTACTAAGAGGATAAATGCAGGAAGGTAGGTCATCAGGGAAGGGCTGTAACGAGGTAAACTAAAGGTGCACAGAAGCCAAGGTGGTATTGTCTTGGGGAACTGCAAGGAGAGAGGCAGGAGACTAGTCAAGAGAATCAAGCAAGGGGCTGTGGGGGTATGAGGCTGCCTGGTTTTGGAAGGTGATAACTAGAGCCTGGCTAGCACCCAGAGTAGGCAGAGTCTCCCCATAGTACATAAAGCTGCTGGCTGCCCTTTTAAGGGGCACACTCTCAGGCTTGAGCTACACCCTCTGCTAGGATGGGATCTTGCCTGCTTCTGCTTTGTGCCCAGGGGTTCAGTTCTCATAGCTCTGAAAGGGCAGGAGGGAAGAGGCCATGACTCACATCCTTTCAGAAGCATCTGCCTAATACATAGGCTCCACACAATTGGAGTTTGTGGAGTCAAAGTCACTACAGCAATGACTTTAAGAACTGTATCAATTTGGTGAGGTTGTGAAATCATTCCATAAGATTATGATCAGTGGGTTTTGAACTAGGACAGAAAATTGTGCATCCCACATACTGTTTTGTTTAACTGTTATTTCAGTTAGACATTTATATACTCATGCACTGAATTTATGTTAAGTAAATATGTTCATAAGCTAATACAAATTTAATCATTCAAAAATTAGTTTAAGAAAGTACCTGAATGCTGGGCAGTGGTAGTGCATGCCTTTAATCCCAGAACTTGGGAGGCAGAGGCAGGTGGATCTCTGTGACTTCGAGGCCAGCCTGGTCTACAAGAGCAGTCCCAGGACATGTTCCAAAGCTACAGAGAAACCCTGTCTTGAAAAAAACCCAAAAAAGTAAGAAAGAACACCTGATGGGGCTGGAGAGATGGCTCAGCAGTTAAGAGCACTGTTTGCTCTTCTAAAGGATCGGGTTCAATTTCCAGCACCCACATGACAGCTCTCAACTCTTCATAAGCTTCAGGGGATTTAACACCCTCATATAGACATGTATGTAGGGAAAATACTAATGTACATTAAGGAAGGAAGGAAGGAAGGAAGGGAGGAAGGGAGGGAGGGAGGGAAAAGAAAGCACCCGAGGGTCATTCTTATACTGAGAAGTCCCTAGGATAATTGGGACGAAGTGGAAGAATATTGCATGAGCAGACAGAAACAGAGGCTTAACTGTGGCCAAAGAGTAGGTGATGTGGTACAAAGTGGGGGACCTAACTAACAACAGACACTTCGAATTCAAAAATAAACACTTCTGCTCAATGCCTGTGCTAATCTGGGCTTCCCAGCATTTGCTGGGAATCTTGGCCTGGCAGGAGAAGCTAGTAAACTCAACTTGTCCCTGCTCAGCCTCCACTGTCATCATCCCCAGAAGGAAGGTGATGACTCGGGCCAAATCACAGTAGTCTGTTCCCTCAGGAACAGCCTACAGCCTACATTAAAGCCATGCTAGCCCAACAGTGTAAAGGGCAAAAGAATCAGAATAGGATCCACAGCACACACCATCCTACAAGAAAGCCACAAGCACAGAAGCTCACCTTTTCAAGATACACATAAAAGCAGAGTGTCAGGAGGTAGCTAAGTGGTAGAGTGCTTGCCTAGCATTGTGCAAAGTCTAGGTTTGACCCCTAGGACCAAAAGACAAAAACCAAACCAACAAACCAAACCAAAACCCAACAAACCTGAGAGGCGGCCCTTAAAAAGGACAGTGCTGATGGGGTAGAGGTATGCTTTGGAGTAGAGGTAACGATTAACTCAGATATACAGTCCTTTCTGTATTGGCTCTAACACCTATTGCTAGCTATGCTTTCCCAATAATTTGAACAGAGGTGTGAGACTTCTGGATTAGCATGAGGACTGCAAGGTGTTCATTCTGGTATCACCTTTCTACTCTGGGTAGATTTGAGGATCTATTTCACTGAGTCATCCCACCATCCAACTCTCCCTTTCTTTCTGTTCCCAGACAGTCAGTCAGACAGATTTGTCTTATGAGACACATTTTACTGTTCCCCATCCTGGATGAACAGATTGTACGTATAAATGATAAACAGGAAGTTAGTTATGTTTTGCAGTCATGGACTCTGAGTCCTGGTTTCAGGTATATTTTGGGGTTGCTAACTGGGAAATCCCAGTGGTTTTCCTTCTACTTTTATTTTGAAGTTCATGTCCCCCCATCTACTACCCAATGTCCTGAGAGGAACAGAAACAGAATGTATGTGTGTGGGAGGAAGGCGGGTTTTAGCGATGGAGATAGGCTAGAGTTCAACGCCTTGGGTAGTGTAAGGACCAGTGAGGGTACAGCTCCCGGCACTCGGTAGGCTGTCCTGAACACTGACCTCATGGAATGGCTTGGCTTTGCCCCTCTGACATTTGTCTATACTTCTCTGACAATTCAGTACCAACAACAAGCCTGATGGGCTGCTAGCTTATTCTTTCTGCTTCTCTGTAGAACGTATTTGTGTGCTTCTCTTTCTGTTGTATTTTGTAAGGTTTTTAGGGCAGATTCTGTGCTGGCATCACACACTTGAAAACATTTTTGCTTGAAAGCAACCACAATCTTGAGATTAAAAATCACTCTGGTCTCCATTGATGTTTATAACAAATAACCCCAGCCTACAAAAACGCTAAACTGGAGTGCTGTGTCTGCTAAATTAAGTAGAAAAACAAGACACCCTGACTTCATAGTAATACCACACCTTTAAATCCCAGCACTTGGGAGGCAGAGGCAGGAGGATCTCTGAGTTGAGGCCAGCCTGGTTTACAGAGAGAGTTCCAGGACAGTTACCAAAGCTACACAGAGAAACCCTGTCTCTAAAATGCAAAACAAACAACAACAATCCCTTCCCCCCGCAAAAAAAAATTATAAGCTTTTTTTAACACAGGTCAAGCTAACATAGAATAGAGATAGTTCAACCAGGCTCAAACACTGATCATCTAGTTCTTGCTACTCAGGAAGAGCAACCGTATTGTAACCTGGGGACTTGACACAGTGGTACAAAGGCCAGTCCTGAACCCACTAATCAAAAAGGCATTTTGACAGGATTACTGAGTGATTTCAACACACTGCACAGTCTGGGAAGCCCTGACTTGTTTGACAGGTCTTGGTTTTGCTGACCCCTTGAATACCTCTTTTGACTAGGTGAACCCTCTGGAGATTTCATTTTTGTGTCAGGAATCACAGGCAAGTTGTAGCTCCTTCTTTTCTTTTCAGTGTCGCTAAAGGACTAGCAGAGTTCATGCACTGACCTCCAAATAAAGGGTCCTGAGGGCGTTGGTGGTGCACACCTTTAATCTCAGCACTCAGGAGGCAGAGGCAGGTGGATCTCTGTGAGTTCAAGGCCAGCCTAGTACACATAATGAGTTCCAGAACAGTCATAACTGTTTCACAGAGAAATCCTGTCTCAAAAAAGTCAAAAAAAAGAAAAAAAAGGCTACCGTGCTAACAGGAAGATTTTGATCTTATTTTATTATTTTTGTTTTTCTGCCACCATGTTTGGCTGTTTTTTTCTTCTTTTTCTTTTTTTCTTAGACAGTGTCTTAACTATATAGCTATAGTGATATTTCATTTTCATTTTAATAAATAAAGCTTGCCTGAAGACAAGAGAGCAATAACAGCCCCACTGGTCAGCCTTACAGACCAGGCAGTGGCGGCACACACCTTTAATCCCAGTAGCCACACTAGTTTGCCACAGAAACCGGATGGTAGTGGTGCATGCCTTTAATCCCAGCCCCTGAGAGGAATATAAGACAGGAGGAGACAGCTCTCACATAGTCTCATTCTGAGGATTCCTGGAGGCATATTCATCATTTTGGACTGAGACAGAGTTAAGAGTCAGTGACTGACTGCTTTGCTTTTCTGACCTTCAGGTTGAACCCCAAAATCTGTCTCTGAGTTTTTAGGCTTGAAGGTGGAGTGCCTGGAATATGACAACAGAATTTTTCTAGTTGACTTACTTCAATGAGACTTGATTATGTTCTGAGAACAGAGAAGGTTCCAGAATTCACAGAATCCATGTTGAATCAAATTTCTAGTTATGTATTTAGTGTGATTAACCACACCTATTTCAGCACTTACTGAATTCAAGCACGCCAGACACACTTGAAAAGTAAAAATTAAAGGTAGCCAAGACTCTGTCTCTGACTTTTAGTGGAGCATGATCTAAACCAAAATTCATGAATGCAAAATGCCTGCATGGGAAGAAGCAATGTGAGCTGAAAATCCGTAACACCAGGGATAAGCAGCAGCTCCAGGCAGGATGCGAATCCAAGTAAAATCTGGTTGCATGCAGTTCCATTTATATTGCTGGTGTGGACCAAACACATTTAGTAGGGCCCAATGTACATATGTTCTAGAGGCCCAGATCACCACCTCTGGGTATGCACTTTACAGACTAGGGGCATTCTAGCAGACCACTAGAGCATGTCTCTGATTGTGCACATGCTGAGCTGCTATAGCACATAAACTGAACTTTGCTGTGGTTCTTACCCAGCTCAAGCCCCTCCTGCCTCTGTCCTGTTCAAGAGAATGTTCTCTTCTTGCTTCTCTTTGATCACTTGGCCTCTCTAAAAGGTTACTGACACTAGCCTGCACCCGCAAGTGGCAGCATGTCCTCATGACTCACATCCTTGTTCGTTCATTCAAACCAATGCAAGCAGGAACCACACAAGCCAGGAGAGGCCTGAGTGCTCCCTGATGAGTTTTTTCCATTCCAAAGACTTTCTCTTTCTCACAGACATCAACTTTGGAATTTTATTTGACCTTAAAAATGTCTGTATCAGTGTTAACATCAGGTGAAGATGGTAAGGCTCCAAACCAACAGAAGCTCTACCATCAGAAGAGTTGTAGGACCTTCCGGAAGCAATTACAGCTGTGCTCAAGGCTGAGTCGGTAGCCCTGTCTTCCAGTTGCCTCTTATCCTGTCCTGATGCCCATCTGTTTGGCTGTCATCTTCCAAGGGGCTCTTGGAACACAAAGGCCACTTTTTGTGTGGACAGGCATAGCAGGGAGGGGAATCCACATACCACTAAAAAGAACATGGTGTGTGTGTGTGTGTGCACGCGCGTGTATTTGCGTGTATGGTGGGGAGTCCTACCTGAGGTCCTATTCTGAAAGAATGGCATTTTAGGCTTAATGAACTGGGAAAGAAAGAAAAGATACCTAACCTGGTTCAGTTGAGCCATGACACATAAAAATCACTGGCCTCAGGATTCAGGCACTTCCCCTCTAGCCATTGTCCCATGCTTCTAATTCCAGGTTGGCCTTGGGCCTGTGAAGCAGGTGTGGGCCCACATGGGACCAGGGGTGCGGATATAACCTCATCCAAGGTCCATTATTTCCCATGGGTAGAAGAAATCATTGTTCTGAAGTAACAAAACAAAACCAAGACATACCAGACACATGAAATGATCCTAAGGAACAAGAGGGCCTGATCTCAGTAAAACACTGTATAGACTACATATATCCTGTAACAGATTTAGGGTAATCAAAATGTATGGCTTATAGTAACAACTTCATTCCTCTGCTTCCATTTTTTGAAACAGGCTGGTTCCAGACTCACAATTCTCCTTTCTCAGCTTCCCAAGTGCTGAGATTATAAGCCTGTGTATTTAAGGAGTTGTCTACTAGCATGGCCTCTGAACAGTCAAAGTGTTCATCTGGGAGTAGATGCCCTTCACCTGGAGACTCCTCAACCTCAAGCAATAAGTATTACCTCCTTTGAGATTTTATTTTTATTTTACAAGTATGGGTGTTTTGCCTGCTTGTATGTCTGTGCACTATTTGTGTGTAGTGCTCATGGAGGCCAGAAGAGGGAGTCAGATCTGCTGGGACTGCAGTTATGGATAGTTATAAGTCACCATGTGGGTTCTGGGAATTGAACCTGGGTCCTCTGGAAGTAACAGCTACATCTCTCCAATTCTTGGCCATTTTTTTTAAGGTTTATTTATTTATTATGTATACAGTGGTCTACCTGCATGCCAAAAGAGGGCACGAGATCTCATTACTGATTGCTGTGAACCAACATGTGGTTGCTGCAAGAACAGCCAGTACTCTTAACCTCTGAGTCCTCTCTCCAGCCCCACCTGGCTATTCTTTTAGGAAGTCCTACCCTCTGCTTGCTGGATAGTGTGGGCAATGTCACATGCTTTCATTAAAGGTGGCATTGGACAGGTGGTTCCCCCTCCCTTTTGAAGGTTGTGACTGTTACTTAGAGAATCATGTGGTATTGCTGGAGTTCTTTTTTGTTTGTTTGTTTGAGGGCTTTCTTGCTATTGTCTCAAGCTCTCCTCCATTTAAAAAAAAAAAGTCTAGAATAATAGGAATGACATGCAGGACGTTCATCCACCCGCCCACCCACCCACCCATTCATCTATCTATCTAGACAGGGTTTCTCTGTGTAGCTCTGGCTGTCCTGGAACTCCTTCTGTAGAACAAGCTATCCTCAAACTTGGAGATCCATTGGCCTCTGCCTCCCAAGTGCTGGGACTGAAGGTGTGTGCCACCACTGCCCAGCTACAGGACCACAGTTTAAAGGCTACATATCTGTAAATTAGCTTCTGGCAGATTATAGTAATAGAAACATGAACAGAAGCCCCAATATTAGCCCCCTCTACATCTTCTCTGTGTTACTGGTGCTTCCTCCCTGGTGAAGGAAGGCTGCTGGTTACTAGCTGTAGGGACTTGTGAAGGTCAGGCTTATGCTGGAATGTAGGTTTATTTGTGAGGCTCTAGGGACATCTATTGGCTGCTTTTAGTTACTCTTCTTTTTTTTTTAAACGTTTATTTATCTTTATTTTATATTCATTGGTGTGAAGGTGTCAGATCCCCTGCAACTGGATCTTCAGACAGTTGTGAGCTGCCATGTGGGTCCTCTGGAAGAGCAGTCAGTGCTCTTAACCACGGAGCCATCTCTCCAGCCCCTCAGTTACTCTTCCTTATGTTGCTATACCACCTCTGAGGCTCACAACTGATTTTCAACATTCAAGCTCACTGAAACAGGTAAAAGAGCTATGTAGTTCTTATGTGTTTTCTATGGTATATTTTGCAATATAAATACTTTATCTACATTTTATAATGAGACCGAAGAACAATAAAGCTTGTGTCAGGCTTAAGAAAATACAAAAACTCTCACTAGAAGTTAAGGGGCATCACTATCTTGCAACCTCATCTTGCAGCAACCTCATCTTGCAGGACAGATTTTATGGCTTACATGATCTGGCCCAGAGCCTGATCCTAGACAGGATCTAGTTCTTAGCCACTCACTAAGCAGCAGCTCTGAGCAAATGGCCTTGTGTCCTAGCTTCAGTTTCCTTATGTATAAAATGAGTTATCAGGGATAAAGGAGAAGAGGCATCCTAAGCACTCAGCTGTTCTACTGTTTGTGCTGTCACCACATCAGCCTGCGTTCCTGGGTTTTCTGCCCTCCTAGTACAGTGACCCTGCTCATCGGGATGAGCTGGAAAGGCCACTCTTCACACAGATGGGGACAGATCACATTTCTGGACAACCTAAAGACAGAAAGAAACTTACAGAAGGCTATAGCAAGAGTACTAAAAAACTGCAGCTAGTTCTCCAGACTTAACAATGAGAAGCTAAATATATAGCAAGAGCCATTTTGTCATTGACTTCCCCAACAACTCTGACAATGAGGAGAGCAACAAGGGACGATAATGTCTTTTTTGTTTTAGGATCTCACTATGTAGTTCTTTATGTAAGGGTATTCTGTCCTGGAATTCACTATGTAGCTATGTAGGCCAGGCTGGCTTCAAATTCATAGAGAGTTACCTGCCTCTGCCTCCCAAGTGCTGGGATTAAAGGCGTGCAGCACTATGCCTAGCATCTTAAAAAGGAATGGAGCTGTGTAATTCTAGGAGGAAAGACTGTGCACAGGAGGAATAGTGACAGCTACCTCTGAGGATCTTTTAGGGCTGAACCTCACTCACCAAGCTAACTATCTTCATTCCCCTTCCCTGGTCACAGAGAACTGTAACTGATATTCGAGGTGCCAGCGGAGGCTATCCAAACACAGGCCAACAGTCAAGTCAGTCCTCTGAACAAAGGATCTGCTCTACTCCATCTAGTAACATGACTTGGGGAAATTGGCTAGCTCCAGAATGGTGTGGAATAGGGTACAGAGCTGAGGGGCCAGCTGTGAGAGGTGGGCAGGTAATAGGTGTACACTGACATGAAGAGATAGATATGGTGTTAGGGCTGCTGATGCACCATAGAAACTTGGCAAGGAGCTAGGGCAGCAGTAAAGTTGAGCAGGGAGCCCTTCAGAACCTTCCTGTCTCCTGTTTCTGGAGTCTAAGTGTTCATGGGATGAGTGTTTGATAGAGACTGTGCTCTGGAGCTATGGCAAGGGACCATGACATTAAGACCTGAAATCAGGCAAGAAAGATGGAACATCTTTATTAAGGATTCTGCCCAACAAATGAATATACTACTGCAGGAAGTGGATGGGAGAAAGGTGGAGGCACAGGCTTACTCTATTCATAGAAGGCCTTTCTCAGTCTGCTAGCATTTTCATAACTGGTCTCATGGGAGTAAGAGCCGTTTTAGAACTGCCTGTCATAATACTGATTTCATCATGATAGCATGCATGGATGACAGAGCCAGCCTCACCCTAGTAACTTGGAGACCCGCAGATCAGTCTTTCTATCGAGCATCAGTCTCAAAGCAGGTGAGTAAGGTGGCTTCACTGTCCCCACTAATGGAGCCCTCGAACAGGTTTCCAAAAGTCTCTTACTTTCAGCCAGTTTATCAAATTGCTATCAAAATTATTTTTCAAAAAACTAAGACTGGTCTTAGCACTGCTTTATTCCACCCAGTATGAATAGACTGAAGCTACACGCACAGGACATAACCTAATTTAACCATCATCATAACCTTTTAAATGGATATATGGAAAGGAATTCTCTAACTCTGCCCTAAGTGTGAACTTAACCTCGAACCTTGGTGCTCCCTTCAAGCAGCCTGAGAATAATATGACAACATAGCAATAGATAAGCCCTGAGGCTGTATAAGCAGTCCTCGGCTTATACAGAGAAGAAACAAACAAGAAACCGCATTCTAGCTCCTATAGAGGATTGGTATTTACACTCTAACCATTTACAGACAGACAGTGCCATTCTATTACCAGTTAGGTCAGATGAGAAGGCAGACCGGGCTGATATGAGGTTAAACAGATTGAGGCATGAGCAGAACAGGGAGGCAATACTGAAGCTGGCCCTGGTTCTGGCATAGCACATGTGTCCATGGTTGGCCTTTGTGGAACCTTTTTTGTGAAGGGAAGAGGACTCACAGTGACTAGGGGAGGCACCAGCTGTACTTCAAGGGTCTAGGCAGCACAGCTCCGCAGGATTTCTGGAAACAGAAGCTGGCTGAGGAAGAGGGGGGCAGCACCTCATATGCCCATGTAATGTCTCCATTCTCTAGCTGGTGCTTTCCCCCACTGCAGAGGGAAGGGCACCTTACAGCTATCTTAGCAGGAACAGCAGTTGTTCCAATGGGCACTCATGTCTACTGAGGCACCTTATGAATGCGAAGGAAAACAACTTATACTTTTGTGGTTTCTGCCTCTAATAAACCGAACGAGTAAGTTTCTTTATTTCTGAGGTAGACACAGGAGCACAGAGTAAAACAATGACTTTATCAGACCTTTGTTATTGAGACAAGGTCACTGTGTAGTTTTGACTGCCCAGGAACTCTGTATGTAGACCAGGGCCTTAAATTCAGAGATTCCCTCTAGAGGGCTGGAATGAAAAAGATTTCTGGCATGGAACTTTTTGAATACACATGCTCTAAGATATTCCCTTAGCCAGGCAACTTATTTACTTCTCCAAGAAGGAAAGAGGCTTGGGTACCCAGACAAGTTTGGGAAAGGCTAAGTCTCCTTTACCATAGGCTTCAGGCAGCTAAAGAGGGCATAGAACTGAACAGAACAAATGCTCAGCAACCATGGGCTTTCCAGAGGGCAGGCCTCCAAGTGACAAGGTCCCCGGGTCTCTTAAGGGTTGTGAGCCACAACTCTGGATAGTACTGGCTCTCCTGGTGAATCCTCTGTATTGGCTACTAGTTGCTCATGCCACAGTGGGCCTGGCAGTCGCCAAATCATGGTCACCACCACTACAGGTGCATGGACAGCCAAAGACAGAAATGAGCTGGGGAAAAAAAAATGAGCCCCTGCTCTATGGCCCTCAGGACTATGACTACATGGGGCTGGGTATAAGTGGCAGCTGGGCCATTGTTTCCCATGCCACATAGGTCTTTGGGACTCAGGCCAGGGTCTTTTGGAGAGTAAGCAATCACTGGTTAGCATTAACTGTCAACTTGACAGAATCTAGAATTTCCTGGGTGACAGGCCTCTGGACATGCCTCTGGGAGGATTACCTTAGTGACCTTAATTGAGGCAGTTAGACCTGTTGAAACCCTTCCTCTCTTAGGCTGGGAATTATTTTTTTAATCACAGCAACAGGAAAAGACATAAAGACACAGAGCTAGAGAAACTGTTCTGTTACCCACTTCCCCAGGCACCAGGGCAGGCACACTAAGCAACACTGTGAAGAGAACCTCATAAAGGCAAACTCTATTAACCCTTCCTCTCTCCTCCCCAGACAGAAGAGACAAAGAGATGCATGCACTAAAAGCCAGAGGGAAGGGGACATTGTGGGGAAGTAAAAAGCTAAAAGCTGAACCTGTCAGAAGTCACAGATTCATCCCCTTTCCTCTCACACTCCCATGCAAATGGCAAGTCACCAAGGCTGCAAAAGCCTATCTCAGGAGTAATTAAATCAAATGAATCCCAGGAGAAAAGCTTTAAATATTCAAAGCCCCATTAATTCTCATGCCTTGTAATTAAATATGTATGCTAAGAAGGCTTGGACAAAAGCAAAACCACTTTCAAAATGTGTATTCTTTAAATCTGTTAGCATTAGTATGCATTTCTATCCTGACCTTGTAGAAAACTATGTAAGAAATTCCATGAAGCATACACTGTAAAAACTGGTAGAAGAATGTAGATACAATTTTAGCCCATATTGAGCAGTAAAAATGTGCCCGAATAAACAGTTTTACTCTTTTCTTTCCGTTTCAGTGATAGACCTGAGTCTAGGGCTTCACTGCTTAAGGTAAGCGATTCACTGCTGAGCTACACTCTTGAGCCCTCACTTATAAGGACTTGAATAACAAAACCTGCAAATAATAGCCTCCACTTCCTTTCTGCAATCTAACCTGGACTCGGGGTTGCCCCCAGCACCTTGGAAAGACTTCGTTTCTGCAGTTCTGAGCTCCTTGAGTCCGGTTAAAAGCTCAGCGACTTCTCAGTCCTCCAGGGCCCACCTTCTGGTTAAAGGTAGGATGATAACCCCAACATTACTTTCTGAAGGAGGGCAGCCAAGGCAGAACGTCTTTCCCTGCAGAAGTAATGTGTGTCTCAAAACTCCCAAGGAGACTTGGACTGCCACAGCTCTCTGATCTCTGTCAAAGTACCCTGGGGAAAGAGAATGCCTGTTTCTCTGGTGAGAAAGTCAGGGTGAATACTCTGTTCACAATCACGCAGCACAGCGGCTGCAGGGAATTATCAGAGCCAACAATTAGGTGCAGAGTTGCCTACAGAGTGTCCTAGTGACAAATCTACTACTTTCTGCTCTGCTAGAATCATTCACTTCTTTAAAATACATGAGTAGGGCTTAAGAAACTTGCCAAAGTAGCTGTCAAAGGCAGTGTTATTTTCAGCAATGGACTGTTACCTATAGAAGGTCTTAAAGATGAAAGCAGAAGCCCTGACCAGCCCAACTGGATTCATTACCATGGTCAATTGATTGTGCCTTTCAGGAACACCAGGTTCAGAATTAAGAGCTAAAAATTAAGGAATGTGTGAAATTTCTAGACATTAAAGAGTCCAAGGACAGTTAGCTCTGGAGCAAAGACAGTGTTGAAGGACCCTCTTTCTCAGCACCAAGGACTTAAATGACACTGAAGTTTCTTGTAGCCTAAACTGGACTCAACCCTGTGCTCTTTACAAGATTCCAAGGTAAGGGGGTCTCAGAAATAGGATGAACCCAAATGTGAAGGTTGCAAGAGCCAGAAAAACAAAAAAACAAACCCAAGAACAGCACAGCAGAGGGAAGAGATAAAAGAATCTATTTGCATTTCCAAGAGACTGAAGGTGAAAGGTGCCCCCAGCCCTCACACCCTTCAGTATTTCTATGTTTAGCCCTGGCTGTCCTGGAACTCACTAAGTAGACCAGGCTTGGTGTAGGAGGTCCTTCCGTATTTTTGTTGCTTTCATTGGTTAAATAAAGAGACTGTCTTGGCCTTTTGATAGGGCAGTCCAGGTATGAATAATTTGCATTGGTATAAACCTTGATTTATTGATACAAGTTTAAGGTCACTTTTGTATATATATTTCTGATCTTGATTAAGGTACAGTGATTATGTAGTTCTTTTAAAAATGTAATGTATAATTAGAAAATATAGGTTGTTAATGAATCAATAATCATCAATAATAGTCAAGTTTGTAATCATGTTAGTTAGATTTTCTAGACATACAGAGATATATTTCAGTTAAATAGGCATTCTTCATATCTTTCAAAGACTACAAAATATGGCATTTAATGTTTTAATAACTTAGGACTTTTCATGACAATGAGACACATATGCTCCTGGCAGCACCAGCTACTTCAAGAGGAAGATAGGCATCGAAGAGGCTACTTATGGAGTTTGTTAGCCATTTGGGCAAGAAACTGCTCTTGCCTGGACTGTTGCATAAACGGAACACAAAGAACCTGCAGAGAGAGGACTACTGAACTTGCCTAAAGGTGAGATCATCCTTCGGGGTTCATGCTTCATAAAAGAATCTGTGAGACATTCTGTAGGATACAGAAAGTGACTGAACTATCTTTAAAATTTCCTGCTTCATGGAAATGTCTACTGAATACTGTGGGCCTGTAGGCTAAAGATGGATGCCCCAATGGTATAGAGGAACTTTGGGTGACTGTCCAGGCAACGAGAGGCCTCTGTTACTTCTAGAGTTTTGAAAGTTGCTTACTTCTCGTTTACTTAAGTAATATTATATCCTTCTGGAGTCTTTGATGGAGTTAAAAAATAGATAGTTATAGCTTTCCACTGTTATGATAAAAGATAAAATAGATCTAAATATGGTAACTGTAGTTATTGCTTGATAACTGTTTTGTTATATGTAATTTTACTATGTTAAAGTAAAGCCTTTCTTTTTTGTTTAAACAGAATAGGGGGAAATGGTGTAGGAGGTCCTTTTGTATTTCTGTTACTTTCATTGGTTAAATAAAGAGACTGCCTTGGCCTTTTGATAGGGTAGCCCTTAGGTGGGCGGAGTAGACAGAACAGAATGCTGGGTAGGAGGGAATTATGGCAGAGGCCATGATTCTCCTGGCCAAGACAGACGCTGCTTAGACTCATGCCGGTAAGCCACAGTCAAGTGGCGATACACATTAATGAAAATGGGTTAATCAAAATGTGAGAGTTAGCCAATAAGAGGCTAGAACTAATGGGCCAGGCAGTAATTAAATGAATACAGTTTTTGTGTAATTATTTCAGGTATAAGCTAGGTGGGACCAAAACCAGGCCAACAGCCCTCTCCTCATGCAACACAGGCTTGGCCTTGAACTTGGAGATCAGCTTACCTTTGTCACCTGAGTGTTAGAATTAAGGTCTGTTACACCACAAATGGTCCTGCTTTCCTCTTACCCTCTTCTGGCAGTAACCGCTTCATGGGTTATTAAACTAGGTTTATAAATATGTAATGTAATGCATTTTGGGCAGGGGGGGGGGACGACGACAGTCTTATATCCCAGATTGGTTGGCCTTCACCTTAACTTCTTTTTACTTTTTGCTTTTCGAGACAGGGTTTCTCTGTGTAACAGCTCTAGCTGTTCTGGAACTAGCTCTTGCTGACCAGGCTGGCCTCGAATTCACAGAGATCCACCTGCCTCTGCTGGGATTAAATGTCTGTGCCACGGCCACAGTGGCCTTAAACTTCTGATCACCCCCCCTCAACCTCCTGAGTGCTAGGATTATAAGCATGTGCCAATCATGTCTAGTTTATTCAGTGCTAGGAATCACAAACCCAGGATTTCATCCAGTTTAGGCAAGTACTCGATCAACTGAGCTGCATCCCAGCTGGAAGCCATTTTGCTAAGGGATCATGGATTTGCTCTTATCATTAAGAATGGCCTGGAACTCTTAGCATCTGTCACTCTCTGTCAATACACCTTCCTGTTTGCTGACATCACCAAGGCTTTCATTTTGTTGTTAAAAGCAGAAAACTGTGCAAAGTAGAAAGCACTTCCAGCAATGTTTAGTCTTCTTTTAATTTGCATATTTTATCACATCCTGATAAACCTATGAGCCAAAAAAAAAAAAAGAAAAAAGGGGGCTACCACTAGGTTCGTTCTAGGAAGAACAGGAGGGGGTGTTCAGCCAAATCAGGACTATCTCTGCTAACATATGTACATACCAAGAAGTACAAAAAGGCATTATCATATTAAAGAATGGACACTTGTGCCAAACCATCCTTTAGTTGTTGGATTCCTCCCAGAAAAACAAAACAAAAAACCATGCCTCTATTCAGATATTGGACATTTAGACACAGAGAACAGGAAGCTCACACTGCGTTTCATGTCTTGCTCTGAGACCTTGATAAAAGATTTCCTTATTAGCACTTACATACCTCATGTTTTTGGAATGGGATATGAAAATTGATAACTAACACTAATTCTATGTGTTTCACTTTCTTATCAATGAAAGGGTTGCTTTAGATAACTATGACACATGATCTCATGTCTGAGAAACATCAAGACATAAAACATTGATTTTTTTTTTTTAAGAGACAGGGTTTTCCTCCATATATTCCTGGTTGTCCTGGAACTCAATCTGTAGACGAGGCTAGCCTCAAACTCACAGAGATCCATCTGTCTCTGCTGCCTGAGTGTAGGGATTAAGGGTGTACACCACCACCACCCAGTCAAAACACGGCTCTTAAAGGTACAACTTAGTGTATGCATGGTGGTACCTAACTATAAGCCCAGGCCAGGTGGAAGGAGAATCAACGAAGCAAAATGAATTGGTAAAATCTAGGAGACTGAATGCCAATGTTGACTGAATGTAGGAAGGAAAGCAAGAAGTGTTAAACGACTAAACAAATGGGGGCTGGGAGATGGCTCAGAGGTTAAGACCACTGACTACTCTTCTAGAGGTCCTGAGTTCAATTTCCAGCAACCACATGGTGGCTCACAGCCATCTGTAATGAGGTCTGGTGCCCTCTTCTGGCCAGCAAGCATACATACAGACAGAACACTGTATACATAATAAATAAATAAATCTTAAAAAAAAAAAAAAGACTAAACAAAGGCACTGCTCCTTCTTGTTACCCCACAATCAATGACTTCTTGTTTTCACGGAGCTCTTTTCAAGAAAAATCAAAGCTTGTGCTCCCCATTCTTTTCTTCCTTGGCAATAATTTTTAAACTGCCTATCCATGTCCAAAGTTACCAAATAAAGATTATCTCAATGCCCAGCCAGCTGGGTCTGCTGTCTGAGGGAATAAACCCAGCCACACCCTAAACACACACAACAGACACCCTCTCGCTTGAGAGTTGGGATGTATTGCCAGAAAGAGTGTCTCAGGACTCTTTCCTCTGTTCTTCTCACTTTTGAGTTCCAAGTAGTGATCTCAGCAGTGTCAGGGTCTTTAGTGAATTGCTTCAGGCCCATTAAAATTGGAAGAGCAGGACTGGGAAGAATGCAGAAACATGCAACAGAGGTTTCAACATGAACAGAGGTTTCAAGGTTAAAAGCAGCAAAGGAATGAGCTTGGGTGGGAATAGCGAGAGGAGAAAAGGTGCATGAATGTGTGGGAAAGAAAATGCCAGTTTCAAAGAGACTCTTTGAAATGCCCAGTACCAAGCACGATGAAGCACAGCTACTGGAGGCATGGCTTTTTTCTCTGTCTGGGAGTGAACTCACATCCCTGGCCACCTGTCATCTCCAGTCCATCAGCACTGGAGAGCTGCCAGTGGATAAAATTGAGGTCAGAGGAACTATGCTGGCATCTATCTTTTAAACCTACTTCCAATATCTGAAACAACTTATTTCATAAAGGGCCAGGCCTGCTTGTTAAGCAGAACTTGCCTGCTGACCACTTTTCCAGCCACAGCCAAGAGCATCAGCACACAGCAGCCTGGGTTGTGGCAGCTCCCTCCTCTGCTTGGGGGTGGGGGTAGGGGAGAGCTGCTACTGCCTGCCTGGCTCCACAAATCTCCATGTTTGCAAGAAGGGATTTCAAAAGCTCCCACTTCTGACATTCCTACACAGAGCTTTGTAGACAAACTGAATGATGGCAAAGAAGCCTGCAAATTATGCCTGGGAAAGGCTTAGTTTGGCTATTTGAAGAGCATCTGTTTGGGAGGAGGCTGCAGCCATATGTGAATTCTTCAGCTGTTTATACCCCACACTGCCCCCTCAGCAGAGGGATTTGCTACTCAGCCTTCAGCACGTACCAAAAAGCAAACTGTGTCACATACTAGGAAAGCAGCGACTCTATCAGCTGTTCTCACAACCTGAACCAGACATTTTAAAAGCCTGTCATGGCAACGCTTCTTGAATCAGAACCCATCCTGACCTGCTAGTTAGGAGGGGTCTCTGTGGGAAAGGGAAGCCACTAGAAGCAGTCTTGAATCTCAATTACAAAGCCTGTATTACAGTTCACATCTAGCACAGCAGTGGCAGCTCCAAAGCAATTGCTGTGAATAGAGCTGGGGCAGAAAAGCCTCAAGACAAGTGGTGCAGCTCTTGTCATCCACACAAATCTAGCACTTCACCTATGACCGAGACACTGAGGCATGCAGCCTTCATGGGGACCAGAGACACACGGATACAAAATTAGAAACACACAAACTTACTTTGACACTTCCATTTTCTTCCTTTTGAGTTCTCTTGAAATGAACAAAACTCTGTAGCTCTCTCTTAAAGACTGAATGAGGGCTGGAGAGAACTCAGCAGTAAAATGCACTAGCTGCTCCTGCAGAATGCACAGGTTTGATTTCCAGATCGCACACAGGAGTTTATAACCATGTGAAACTCCAGTTCCTGAGGATCCAGTGTCCTCTTCTGGTTTCTATGGGCACTGCACACATATAGTGCACAGATATTCAAGCAAAAAATGACAATTTGGTGGCAACTGTAATTTTTTGTTAAAAATATAGTATATATGCTTCTTCTCTTGACCCTCAGCAGGCCTATGTAGGGATGTCTCCTATCAATGCCGTGTCTAGCCTTCTAATCCAGCTTTATGCATGTTAGCAAACATCTTTATCATCCCATTTAAGATTTCAATGTCGAGGTGAGTATGGTGGTGCATGCCTGTCACTGTAGCACTGGGAAACGAAGGTCTTTGAGTTTGAACCTTGTTTCCAAACCAAACCAACTTAACACAAGCACTCTGCATTCATTATCCTACTCCTTGCTCTTTTCACTCAGTGTATACTGAAGGCAGCCACATGCTAGCATAATATACTTGAGGGGCCATATATGACCTGCCACCTGCTTTAGTAATTATAATCATAAACACAGCCTATTTACTTGTTTATGTGTAACCTAAAGTTACTTTCATGCCAAAAGCAGAAGTGAGCAGTCATACAGAGTATATGGTCTGTAAAACCTAAAATAGTTATTCTCTTGCTTTTTATTTTTTTAAATATTTATTTATTATGCATACAATATTCTATCTGTGTGTATGTCTGCAGGCCAGAAGAGGGCACCAGACCTCATTACAGATGGTTATGAGCCACCATGTGGTTGCCGGGAATTGAACTCAGGACCTTTGGAAGAGCATCTCTCCAGCCCCTTCTCTTGCTTTTTAAAAGGTTTGATGCCTCCTATCTAGCAAATGCCATAGTAATAACGTAGCTAATTATTTTCCGTTCATAACTATCCAAAGAGAAAATGATAGCTTTCTCCCCATTTTTTGACAAGGTCTCTTTCTGCAGCCAGTTGAGCCTCAAATTCTTCCTGTCTCTGACTCCTGAGTGCTGGGATTACAGGCATGACATTAACTCTGGTCTTGGAAATGGATATCCTTAAGAATAAAACTGTAGCACTGGTGGAGGCCAGCCTGGTCTACAGAGCAAGTTCCAGGACAGCTGGTCTACACAGAGAAACCCAGGCTCAAAAAACAAAATAAAATAAAGAACAACAAAATAATAGAATTAAAACTTATACTTGGGAAGAATTAAGGATGAGGAAGAAGTCAAGATTCAAGAGGGAACTTCAGAGAGAGCAACCATCTCTTCAAAATGTTACTTCTTCTTTGTAGAGGAAGTAAGAAGAGAACCATGGGTTTTTGATAAGAGGAAATTCCCCTCTGCTGTATGGGAGCTATTCCTTGTGTTTGTGTTTTTTAAGGTTAGGCAACACTGCTTGGAACATACCGTAACCAAATTAGGAAACAAGCTGGCTGATATCTCTTAAGTGGTCACCACATGGTCAGGATGTACAGGCATGCAGAGACAGTGATGGATGGGAAGGGAGTATCAGTTCCAGAAGGAAATGCTATTTGCTTGAGAAATCAAGCTTAAAAATTACAGTTATTCAGAATTAGTAATTTTTCTTGCTGTGGCAGACCAAAAAGGAAAAAAAGGGGGGGTGGGCACACACTTCCAAAAGGCTAGGTGTGGGGGTACATATTTGTGATCCCAGCACTCCTGTGGAGGAGGAGCAGCACACAAGTTTGAGTCTAGCCTGGGGTACATATATAGTAAGATGGGGGAAAAGGCAGAGAGACAGGAAGTTTCCAGAAACAAACCATGTGGACCAGTGAAATGTGCCACCTATCTTCTTGTACAGTCCCAGGGCAGCACAGGTGCGATAGGCCAGGGATATTGCATTAATCAGCATTTCAACAGATTAACAGTCAAGAGCTGAAGATGTGGCTAGTGGCAGAGCAGTAGCTGGGCACATGCAAAGCCTTGGGTTTGGGCTACTAAGAAAAAGGAACAGAGAAAAGTCTACTTTAAAGACAGGAAAAAAAGTAAGAAAGGGAAAAAAAGGTTCTGTGGACTTTCTGTTTTCAGGTTACCTATCCAGCTGGAGCAGTGATGTTTCAAGTTGGTCTTACAGCTTCAAAGCAGAGTCTAGTTATGTGATACTTGACTCCCACGGACCTTGTTCTGCCACTTCTAATTAATGATTCTCTCTTTCAGGAATGACTTGTGATTAATTTCTGAATGGGAGCCAGTTGAATACGGAACCTAGTCCAACCAGCACTATCTGAGTACAATGTTCAACCTTAGAGAGCCTTGTTTTCCTCCCAAATTTCTGAATCAGCAAGAATCTTAGATGATCTTTATTTCCTTAAAAAAAAAAATGTGCTCCACACAGTTCCAGCTTCCACTATGAAACTGGCCAGAATGAAGGGAGATTTAAAAGATAAAGCCAACTGCAGTTCTTTACAGGAAACCCTTACTTTGTCTTGAAGCAGCTTTTCCTTTGAGACACTTGCCCAGCCGTGTGTTAGGATGTTATCCTAGCCCTTTGGCTAGGGAGCACAGGGCAGAAACTCCACAGCCACTATTTTAAAAGTATCCTATTAAAAGCATTTATTAATTTTAGGGGCTTGATAGATGGCTCAGTGGTTAGGAACACTGACTACTCTTCTAGAGGACTGGGGTTTAATTATCAGGATCTACATGGCAGCTAACAACTGTCTGTAATTCCAAGATCTGACACCCTCACACAGACATACATACAGGCAAAACATAATGCAAATAAAATAAAAATTATCATTATAAAATGTTATTAGCTTTAATTATGTTAATGTGTGTCTGTGTGAGAGTGGTAACTGTGAAGGCCAGAGACTTCAGGTCCCCTGAAGCTGGAGTTATATGTGTTTGTGAGCTGCCTAACCTGGTTGCTGGGAATTGAACTTGGGTTCTCACCAAGAGCACCGTTTGCTCTTACGCACTAAGCCAACTAAAGCTCCATCCCCACTCAAAGTATTATAATGGTGTCAAAAGGGCTGGGTGTTCGCTTTCTCTTTTGAGATAAGGCTTCACGTAGCCCAGACTGGCCTCAAATTCCTTGCTGTCCTTGCCTCCGACCTCTTAAGTGCTAACACTGCAGATGTGCACTACAAAACTCGAGTATTTACTTTTTAAAAGTACTTCTATGTTGGTTCTAACAATAATTTATTATTCAGGATTTTTTTTTTTTTTTCAAGACAGGGTTTCACTTTCCAACAGTCCTGGCTATCCTGGAACTAGCTTTGTAGATCAGGCTGGCCTGGAACTCACAGAGATCCATCTGTTTCTGCCTCGTGGGTGCTGGGATTAAAGGTATTTGCCACCACTGCCCAGAAGACCAGGGTTGTGTTTTTTTGTTTTTTTTTTAAACAATTTACACTTTACTCAAATTTTATACTTTCCAAAAGACTCTGGGTGACTAACATAAACCTACCAATTAAAATTTCTACTGGCTAAGAACATTGAGGATATCTGGGGTACATGATCTCCCAAGTCTCTTTTAAAAACTGGATCCCTACAATCACAAGCCAAGAGAACCAAATGTCGATATTAAACACCTGAGCAGGCTCCACTGGACAAATAGAAAGGTAAACAAACATCACACCCATCTTGAGCTTCCATGCTCCAATCTTATTGCAGGCAGGGCGGGGGCAGATGAGTTCTTCTAACCGCTTCCACAGACCAGGGCTAATCAGAGCAGCTCTCCTTGCCTGTCTCTGTTTTCTCCCCATGGTACAGCAGACATGGAAGCTATAGACAAATCTCATTGTCCTTTTATGGTAGAAAAATGAATTGCTTGCCCAGTGTTGAGGCCCAGAGATGACAGAAGGGGAAAGCTGTCATTTGTTGTGGTTTTTGGCAGCCACAGAAGTGGTCTCCCTTCAGCAACCCTTGGCTGTATGGTATACACCAGACATCTGCTAAGGAAGACAGGCCTGGTTAACTATTGGAGGCATTCTCGCTTAGCCTGCCTGTGAATGGATAAGCCATTTATGAGGAGTGGTGAGCCTTGGTTTTGTGGAAGTGTTCTTTTTAGAAAACAAAGCATGAAAATGTTGTTTTGTGTGAAATGTCTAAGCCGAGATGCCCCAGAAGTCTAAAGGTCTAAGCCGAGAAGCCCACTGGACTCAAGTACTTTCTCACAAGCTAGTGGGACTAGGGTTGTGCAGTGTACAAGACAGAGGGGACCAGTGTGGCCAAGGGTTCCCCATCTTCTGTGAAGCACAGAGGGCCAGGAAAACAGCCATGAACTGCAGATAAGTCCACCCCAGGAAAGTACAGCAATGCCCCAGGACCTTCTGCTGATAAAGCAGTAGTTTGCAACACAGTCCTTAAATTGTTTGCAATTCTGTCAAGAGGCCCACAGAAAAAAAGCAGGCTTCCCAGCAGCTGCAGACACACATTGCAAAAGGAGAATTAGGCAATTCTCTGTAGGCACATCAAGAGTTAGGGAAATTAACTTATCTGAGTGAGAGAAATTAAGCTTATCCAACATGCTTTCAGCTGGAAAACAAGCCTTTTAAAATGGGGGGTGGGTAGCACATAACTGTGAAGCTTGCAGTTTCTTCCACATTTAAAGTTTGCAAGGACAAAAAAAAAAAAAAAAAAAAAACAAAACAAAAAAGGCAAGCTGGCCTGTCAAATTGTAAGGTCACACCAACTGCCCAGGAATCTGCTCCAGGGACAACCACAGGAAACTAAAGGAAAGAGGAACGATACTCCTGGGCATGCATGTGGGTCTTTACCCCATATGGCCCTGGAGTGGCCTGTCTGGCCCAAAGCCACCTCTCATTGGCATCTCTAGTTTCACCAAAGGATTGGTGCTTCAGCCACTTCCATGCAAACACTCGGAGATTTGTTAACAAGCTTTAGGGTAAAATTAATTAAGGACTGCAAGGTTACCAGCGATGACCTGTTGTGGTATTTTGACAAGGCTCCCTGAAGGTCTTTATCTACTACTGCTTCTTCTCGAAGTTAAAGGTTCACCCTCTAAAGCACCATGAACCCACTGTGACCCATGTAATAGTTCCCTGGCATCTGCAGAACTAACTTTACCCTCCATGCTCTACACTGTGTTAGTCCATGATCTATCTATTTTGCTACCTAATTCTACTTCCTCCACTATGGTCATACTTGTCTATTGGCTGACCACAAATACAGCCTGGCTCACGTGATCCTCTGGGATCACAGCAAAATTCTGTCTCCACATATTAGGTCTTACTGTAGCACAGTCAGGTCAAAACCTAGCTCACACTCAGTGTGGCAAATCCTAGTGACGTTTGCTTCCTGGGAGTCCCATTATCTCCCACTACTGTTTAGACGAGTCGGCCTATCGCGTTCTTTCCACTACAGTTTTTGAATTACCAAACTGTTCCTGTAACTGTGGTGCTCCATTTCCTCTGTGCAGTAGATGTGGGGAGCAGAGGAAGAGGGCAGCACCTGCCAGTCTAGGTAAGAAGCAGCAAGGAGACCCTAAAAGGAACACAAGCACTGGCCTTGAGGGCAAAGGGGAGGCTTTCATGGGTGAGAGAGCTTTGAATTGAGAGGGCTATGGGAACTAGAGGTGCTTTTTAGCCTCCAAAGTCTGACAACAGAGAGGAAAGAAGAAAGACAAGCTGTAGTCAAAGACAAGAAAAAAAAGAGATTGTGATATTTTATTCGCTCTGGGCTAGAATCTGGATCAGTTTGTTTCTCAGGCACAGGGAGCTTTTGAAGCCGAAATGCTTTTCATATGAACCTCTGATGGGTAATAAATTTGGGGAGTGGTGCTTTTATGAGGCTACTGGGATTTGATCTGAGAGACTCTTAGTCTATTTCTTTTTGAAAAGCAAATGCAAATCCTAGGTTTCTAGAAAGCACTGACTTTGGACCAGAAGGACACTAAAAAGATGACCTGCCTCTCTTCTGGCCTTCAGGTCTGCAAGCTGCCCTGGAGATGGACCAGTCAGCTGGAGCCACACCACAGCCTCCACAGTAAGAAAGGGAGGAGGAGGCCACACTGATGATACAGGGTCTCCAGTTTCCAGAAGCCTCTCTGCTGACCACACTAAGGCTCTTTGGGTCAGGCTGAATTCCACCTGTGTAGCTCTGATAGGTTTTGCCTACCCCACCTTCCAGGTACTGGTTAAAAACAGACTCTGAAAAACTTGACACAAAACCCTCCTTCTTCCAAGATGATGAGCCCTTTGCCCTCCCACAGGCAGTTGCTGCCATTTTTCTGTTACATTACCAATTTTCATCTCAGAAAAGTGACTGACAGCCCTAGGACAAGCCATTTAAGTAAGGTCTTTCCAGTCCCTGTCAGGGAGGCACATGCATACTAGCAAAGCAAAGCAGATACGAGCACAGATAGCTAAAATGAGAAGATATAGATATGTTTATTGGGTATTATATTTAGTTACTGCACTGCTGGAACTTGAACCCAGGGCCTTGCGCATGGCTAGGCAAGTGCTTCACCAAACTACACCTCTAACACTTAGTAATATTTTAATACTAATTATTTTTGGTAAAAAAAAATGCAAAGGCAGATAATATAAAGAATACCATACACCCAGGTACTAATGGCTACTAATGATTGACTCATGACCTATCCTAGCTTATCTGCCCACTTCATCTTCTTCCATCCCCTACTGTATAACCAAGAAACAAATTCCAGACTACTTGGTTCATTTATAAACAATCCAGTGTCTATCTCCAAAAGACAAAGACTCTGAAACTGATACAATAAAATCATTCCAAAAATACAGAAAGAGCAACTGGAAGCCCCAGGTTTGACTCCCACTGACAGAACTTGCTGCTGTGTGATTCCAAGTATAAGGTAGCTCACACCCACTAGGGGAGAGCTCCATTAGACATGTCTCTGGATTTCAGTCTAAGGATGGTGTCAAGCTCCCAAGCTAGGGAGTCATGACTACACATACTGAGTTAGCAAAGGCACTGCTCACTAGCTATGTTTTTTGTACTCAGAGCCCTGACCTCAGCAGATCAGATTCTATTTCTCTCCACTACTAACTCTGAGTTACCAAGGTTACCGAGTCATCTCAGGGTTCATTACCATGCAGTGCAGACACAGAGCACACAGTGCACCACAGTTTCAAAGGGGCTGGTGTCTTCCCCTGTTGCGGGCAGTGAGGTTTTCCAGGTCAGGGTAGCAGGCCAGAAAGAGACTTTGTTTTTTAACTGTGGTCTGTGAGAGGGTCATGGAGAGGGTGGGGAATAGTGAGTTAATAGTTGTTTCCACTTTGTTTCCTGTCTCTAGTTCAGGGAGGACTAAAGGGTCAGAGGCCATTAAAGAACCCTGAATTCAGAGAAAATGCAAAATCCACAAAGAGCACCTATAGTCCCAGAGTTGCTCTCATTTTGCTCAGTAAATGTTCCCCCATCCCTTTGCTACCACTTCCCTCCCATGTTCTATGCCTTGACACACACAGCCCCTCCAGGAATGGGGAGCTTCCTGCCTCTGATATTGCCATAGCAACAATGTCTCTTCTACCTGGTAAAGCTGGAAACCCTGCAGTGCTCTGTGCTGAGAATGCAAAGGAGGGGACCCATTGCCCATGCTCTCTCTGGCACCCTCATTGCACATGCGCACTCTCTCACACAGAGCCCTTGCTCAAGGACATTACAATGAAATCATTAAAACAAAGTGCTGACACCTGGTAATTCACAATTAGTGAAAATAAGATGGAGTAAACCATTGTTTATAAAGTTTGCTGATTATTGATTCTTGAGAAATTTTTAATGAGATTTTAAGAGACAACCAAAACACATTTTTCTTTCAGTGAAGTCATAAAAAAAGTAAAATTTCATTAAAACATAAGTAAACTGGTGTCTGGTTTTTAGAAAGAGCTCCTGGAAGCTTATGATCCTGGTAGAATGTGCAAATGAGATGGGGCTGTGATGAGCCTGAAAAGCAAAGCTAAACCATAAGGCAACTAAAAGAGGGGCAGTTTCTATTTCAATAGATTAAAAATTCCATCTTTTCCTGTAAGTAGTACAGAGCAAACACTAGAAGTGGCAGGTGTCTGCTTCAAGAACAGCAGACAATAGCAGTCCCGACTTGGAGCAGGAGCAGGGGAAATAGCCCGGACTCCAAGGGCCACAGCCTCCCATTAAGTAAAAAAAATGTGACCAAGTCACATTTTTCGAGGCAGGGTTTCTCTGTAGCTTTGGAGCCTGTCCTGGAACTAGCTCTTGTAGACCAGGTTAGCCTCGAACTCACAGAGATCTGCCTGCCTCTGCCTCCCAGGTACTGGGACTAAAGGCGTGCGCCACCACCGTTCAGCTCAGGACTCCCTATTCTAACCCCTCCCTTTCTGACTTGACTTATGTAGTATGAAGAGAGCCTTCACCTAAGGCTTAGCAATCTTTTTGTCACCAAGACATTTGGTTCTTGTCAATGCTAACTTCCTGATTAAAGGTCCTCTCTGACAGAAGAACATGAATCTAGGCTTCATCATCTCTGGACAATGTGAAGGCTTGGTTTGTCTAGGAGTCAGCACACTAACTAGATTACCTCAGTATAGTGTGGTTAGTAAGTGCCAATAGCCTTACTTCCACAGTTGGAGCTGTTCTGACAAATGACAGCTGGACCAGATTAATTTACATTCTCTCCACACATTCATTCAGCTACTGCAGGAAGCTACAGATGCACAGTTTTTAACAGCAAACTGTTTTCCTGCAGATGTGATTTTTGGTTATATTTCATAGACTTAAGAGTTAAGAGCACTGGAAATGGGGTGGAACAGGGCCTGACAACCTTTTTTTTTCCCCAAGGGGAAAAAAAAAAGATGAGCAGGGAAGAGGGTTTGTAGGTGGAATGGACATAAACCAAACAAGTGATCTTGGGTGGTTATACAACCGCATTCGCATTCTCATTGTCTATTAAAAGACCCCATACAAGATCTTCATGTTATTTTCATTTAACTCTTTATTCTTTATACTGGCTGTCTTTCCTTAGCACTTGCTTATTGTGGACTGGTGATTCTCTACCTTATGACCCTGGCCAATTTTCTAGGAAGCTCTACGTGTACTGTGGAGCACATAGCAGAGATGTGGTGCCAAGATGTAGAGATTCAACATGGAAATGTCTGATATTACATAGAATATTTGAAGCCATCTCAGTCAGAACCTACAAACCTACCATTCTTCCATTCCATACCAAATATACCCTTATCCACTGCTGAAAGCAGCACGGCAAAACAATGCTTTGCAAGCATACCAGGAAACTGAATGCACAGACAAACACTTCATAATATCCATGAGATGCAACCTATTTCACGTAAGACAGTCTCAGCCTTCAGGGATTTGGGCAGCAAGCCTCCCTCTTTCAGATAATGCCTCACTATAAATGCCTTATCTCAGAGTGACAGGCTCCTGGAAATCCAACTGGAGTGTAGGTTACTGGCAAACACTGCAATGAGAAAGCAGATGCCTTTGGTCTTACCCAGGCCAAAATTAGCTCGTGGCTCATTTTTTGCACATGCAAAACCCTCAAGGATTAACTGCTGGTTTAGCAATCTTGTTGAAGAGAAAGAAGGTCACCTAGAGAATTAGGGCAAGTACAGAGGAAGAGGTAGATGTCCTTCCTAACAGTGCATCCATCTCTACAGTCAAGTTCTGAATGCATACATTAGTTTGCTTTAGCACTAACCTGGAAGAATTTTGTCAATTCTGTTTACAAGACAGTTGTGCTGACAAAAACCCAAAAGGAAGGGGAACCCTAACTGTGGAGTACTAGTGCCACCTAGTGGCATTTTATTCCATAGCGCACACAAGACAGCCTAACATGGATACTTCTCTGCAGTCTATTATGAGCTTGGTTTTTATTTTATCTCCCACAGACCCCTTCCCCAAAGAACAGAAAAGGAACCTAGAACATGAGTGCCATTTTCTATAGGCAAAGGTCTGAAGCACATGGCCCTGGAAGCTGTGCCGCCCTGTGCTGCATTTCTTCACCATGAGTACTGTACATAAGATGAAAAAGCTGGGTTGCTCTGAGAACCACCTAACATTTTCACAGCAACCATCCCCCTGCTGCATCAAACTACAGGTTCCAAGCTCTTTCTCCCCTCAACCTCTTCAGACTGGGTGATCTGCCACTTTGCAAATGTGCACTGAGGAACTGGCAAACACACACAGACAAGATACTTTACTTCCACATTGAAATCCAAACATGCTAAAAGCAACATCAACTTTTTTTAATGCTGGAATCCTGTGAGATCCCTATTCCATCAAATCAAAGAAAACTCGCCTGCACCTTTCTTGCCTTACCCACATTTAGCCTGTAACTTACAACCCTGACCTGGGATCCTCTTCTCAAAATTCCCACATTGGAAACTGTTGCTGAGACAAACTTGAACCTCAGTAGTACGAGAGCCATTTCTTGGTCATGGTGCACCTCCATCTTAACAGGGGAACAGAAAGTGAACTATACATGCCATGCCCTATGCAAAAACTGTGACAAAAATTAACATAACATCCATTATGAACTGCTAGCTAAAAACAAAATGTTGTATAAGCAGATACCAACAACTTTTCATCTGGCCTGAATCAAACTACTCACTGCACAGTAATTCTTTTATTTCCTCTCTTCTTAGGCCTGGCAATTACTTACTGTTCAGAATCCTGCTGCTTGCATCTGGTTGCTTTAAAAACTGTATGAGTAGAACCATGAAATATCTGTCTTTCTGGGACTGGCCAATTCGATGTCCTCAAAGCAGTATCTGCTGTATTACAGAACAGGATTTTTTTTTTCCCAAGGCAGACATATTAAATCTTTAGGTTACTGGAGGTGGGAGGTATAGAAAATGTGTGTGTGGCTGATACACTAGAAAAAAAAGATGTGGAATCCTTGTCTCTTCTTGATTTCTAGCTATGAAATGACTGCTTTTGTTCTGCTGAACCTTCTGACATGACATTCTGCCTTGCCCAACAGAAACACAAAGAAATTCACCTCCAAAGCAAGAAGCCAAAATGTCTTTTCTCTTGGTAATCTGGTTATTTCAAGCATTTGTTATAGTAATGGAAACTAACACAGTGGACAGCTTACCTTGTTCTTGGTCTCATCAAAGAAACTTTCCATACATTTGAATTTTCCTGTTTTTTTGCTGCTACTGATTTTTAGCTTCACTCCACTGTGGTCAGAAAAGACACTTGGTATGATGACAATCTTAAGTCTTAGTACTTGCATTGTGAGCTACCATTCTATCCTGGAGAAAACTTCATGTGTGCTTGCAAGGGGTACTTTTACTTCTGATTGGCAGACTGTTCTGTGTCTGTTAGGTCCACTCAGTCTATAATGTCACTGAACTCTGCTACTTTTTCAGTCTTCTGTTGGGCTGCTCTACCCATCATAGATCTTGTTTGCATGCTACAATCCATTACTTCCTTCAATTCTATTAATGTCTTCTTCATAATGGGTGCATATAGTCAGTCATCTCTTAGGTGACTGGATTCAGGCCTCCTGTGTGGTCTGAATGAGAATGCTGCTATACTGGCTCAGGCATTTGAACACTAGCAGTGGTGCTTGCTGGAAGAAAGTATATGACTGGGAGATGGCTTTGAGATAAAATAGGTTTACCTTACACTTCTAATGTGCGCTTTCTGCTTCATGTTTGCTGTTAAAGATGTGATCTGTCAGTTTCCTGCTTCTGCCTCCATACCGCCTTGCCCTTATAATCTCTTTCTTCTATAAGGTGCTTTCCTTGATCATGGTGTCAAAGCAGAGAATTAACTATCAACCCCCTTGGGTAGCCAATTCTGCTAACACTCTATTTCCCTATATGAAATCGCAACAGTATTTGTGTATAACCTACACACACCCTCACTTAAAACAACCTCTTAGGGAAGAATGATAAAAAAAAAAGTCTGCACATGTTTAAAGCAGGAGCCATTTTTCCTTCTGGTATTTTTATCTGTGGTTATCTGAATCTATGGCTACAGATCCCATGGATACACAGCTGATCATGTATTTATAACTGTTTGTCTTCTCTTTTACATGATAGTTTTAAAGCTTATTTTGTCAAAGAATAGTCAACCTGCTCTCTTGGTTATCAATTCTGTTTAATACCTTTCCTTTAACCTTTAGCCAGCATATATTCACAAACCCAGCACAGGCTTTTGTAGATAGCATAACTCCAGAGCCTGATTTAAAGTACAGTCACTCTGCATGTCATTTGTTCAAGAATTTATTCTATGTTGCATTTAAAGCATCACCAGTAAGAAGAAACGTAATGTCACTTTGTGTGTGTGTGTTTTGTGTCTTTTTTGGTCCTTTGTTTCTTGTATCCCTTTATGCTTGGATTCCTTACCAACATTCCTTTTTTGGTTTTCTTTTGCATATTCTCTGAGGTTACCATGGGACATACATAAAATATCTTGTATTCATAATAATCTTTTAAACTGATAAAATTTAACTGTATACACTCTACTTTCTTACATCCACCCACTGTGGATTGACAACACAAATTATATCTTTTTGTTGTTGTTGTGAATCTATTAGTACTTTTAAAGAGTTTTTATACTTTTGTTTTTTAAACTCTATACTATTTATATATAACCACCACATTACATAATTCTGTATGTCCATACAAATTCTAACATACAATAAAGTTTTATACCAATAGGCCCACTGTAAGCTGAAAATGCATTTGATTCACCTAACCTCCAAAATACCTAAGCTTAGCAACACAGTACAATATAGAAGGCTCATTGTTTACTTGTGGTGTGTGGCTGACTGGTAACTGTAGTTTGCGGTTGTTGCATAGTATCATATTAGAAGAGTATTATTATAATACATTACTAGTCTGACAAAAAGATCAAAATTCAAAGTACAGTATATTAGGCTGAGCAGATGCCTTTGTGGGTTAAAGTGCTTACTTCCAAGTCTGATGACTTGATTTTGATTCCTGGGTTCCACATGGTATAAAGAGAGAACCCATTCCCATAAGTTGCCCTCTGACATTCACATGTGCATACACCAACACACAGACTCACAGGCACACACAAATAAATGCAATTTTAAAAATACAGTTTTTTTTAGAGTAGAAAAACCCTAAATCAGGAAATATTTGTATATTTACTTGATAATGGACTTTATAATTTTATATGCATTTGTGTTGCTATTTAGTCTTTTTTCCCAAATACTGGGATTATAGAAAAATACCTGGTTTCTCTTCCCCTGTTTTTCGTGTATGTGTGTGCACATTCATTTATGTGTGTGTGTGTCTGTGTGTATATGCATGTGGATCCTGAGTTCAGTTCCCCGCAACCATACAGAAGGACACAACCATCTACAGTGGGATCTAATGCCCTCTTCTTTAATAAAGGTGTACATGCAGATAGAGAACTTGTACAGAAAATAAATCTTTCAAAAAAGGGGGGGGGTCTCTCGCTGGAACTTGGGCTCACTAATGAGAGTCAATTTCTGTCTCCCAAGTGCTGAGGTTGTGGGTGTGCCACCATACCTGGAACTGAAGGCAGGATCTCACACTTACGTATCCTTGCTTTATTCTTTTTCTTCATTTTTAAAAAGCTTTTATCTGTCTGTCTGTCTATCTTTGGTTTAGGGATTCTCTGTAGCTTTGAAGCCTGTCCTAGAACTAGTTCTTGTAGACCTGGTTGGCCTCAAACTCACAAAGATCCGTCTGCCTCTGACACCAGAGTGGTGGGATTAAAGGCGTGTGCCACCATTACCTGGCTTTATTTTTATTTTTTTAAAGAGAGTATCTTACTAGATAGCCTTAGGTGGTCTGGAACTTGCTATGTAGACTACGACAGCCTGAAACTCATATAGATCTTCTTGCCTCTGCCTCTTGAGTACTGGAAATTAAGGGTCTGCGTCACCAAGCCTGGCCCTCTTCAATTTCTTTCAGTTACCAGACTTCCTTGTTTGCAAGGTTTCTGCTGAAAAATCCACTGAATTTTATGGATGCTTCACATGAGGGGGAAAAAAAAGAGGGAGGGGCTATCTTACAGAGTAGCCCCTGGCTGAAGTGGGGCTTACTATGTAGATCACGCTGGCCTTTAACTCGCAGAGATCTATCTACTTGCCTCTGCCTCCTGAGTGCTGGGATCAAAGGTATGAACTACCATACTTTGCTTGTTTATCTTTCTTCCTTTTTAAAATGTGTATGAATATTTTGCCTACATTTATATCTGTGTGTGTTCCTGGTGCTTAAGGAGGTTAGAAGGGCATCGGATCCTTTAGAATTGGAGTTACAAATTGTTTTGAGCTGCCGTGTTGGTGCTGGGAATTTCACACAGGTACTCTGGAAGATCAATCAATGCTCTTAACTGCTGAGCCATCTCTCCAGGCCCCATTCTTAATATTTTTTTAAGATTCATTCATTCGGAGCTGGAGAGATGGCTCAGTGGTTAAGAGCATTGCCTGCTCTTCCAAAGGTCCTGAGTTCAATTCCCAGCAACCACATGGTGGCTCACAACCATCTGTAATGAGGTCTGGTGCCCTCTTCTGGCCTGCAGACATGCACACAGACAGAACATTGTATACATAATAAATAAATAAATATTTTTAAAAAAAAGGACTCATTCATTCATTCATTATGTGTAGAGTGTTCTGTCTGCATGTATGCCTTTAGGCCAGAAGAGGGCACCAGATCTAATTTTAGATGGTTGTGAGCTACCATGTGGTTTTTGGGAATTGAACTCGGAACCTCTGGAAATGTAGTCAGTGCTCTTAACCTCTGAGCCATCTCTCCAGGTCCATTTCTTAATATATTTACTTTGTATGCATGTATGTGGGCACATGTACCACAGCACCATGAGTAGAGATCAGAGGACAACTTGCTGTACACTTCTTACCAGCCAAACAGGTCTTCCCAATACTTTGTGTCTCCTTCACTCAGGATGCAATGCCTGCTCTCACCCAGTTCATGAGCTTCCTTCACTTGTCCTATCTGCCAACTTCCAGGCTGATGCTACTTCCTGGCCAGAACATTCCTTCACCATTCACTTGTTTTAGTTCTGTTACTATTTCTTTGTGTCTTAGCTTAGGCACCAACTGCTCAAGTATTCCCGTGCCTGACACACCAGATACCCACAGGAACATCTTACTGTGCCTTCCTATTCCAAGAGGCCAGAATTGTGAGGACAATTCGTACACAACACACTGAAGTAGGTACAACTTACAAAATGGCTACATCAGCTATAAGAATACATAAAACTTTCACACAGAAATATTAATATTAAAACAATGGAATAAAGTCTTAGTTCATTTGTGTTTTCTTCCTTCTTCAACCTCTACTTCAGAGTTTTTTCACTATTCCTAAAGTTCAAATATTCCAATACTCAACTCTGGTCATGTAGTTTTATAAAATGGCCTAAAACACATCTGTCTAGAGGGAAGGCAATGTCCACTAGAACCCCTAAGTGGTTTCTAGCTGGTAAATTTTAGGTCAATTTAAGAGTATTAAAGGACTTTCAGTAGTGAGGTGACTGCATAGCTCTGGTCACCTGAAATGGCTGATTATTATGAGAGAAGAGTCATGTAAAAACCTATCAAATAAGACAGAGATGCTAACACAGTGTTTAGCTCTTTTTTTTTTTTTTTTTTTGAGACAGGGTTTCTCTGTGGCTTTGGAGCCTGTCCTGGAACTAGCTCTTATAGACCAGGCTGGCCTTGAACTCACAGAGATCTGCCTGCCTCTGCCTCCCGAGTGCTGGGATTAAAGGTGTGTGCCACCACCGCCAGTGTTTAGCTCTTTAATCAAAAAAGTGTCACTTGGACTTTGAAAGTGGCAGGAAGTATTATCTGTGTACGTGCTGCATTTGAGCACAAAACAGGGAAAAGAACAAGCAAGAAATACAACTAAGCAGAAGAAAAATAAAACCCTTTCTGTGTTGTGTCAGAGTACCTGTCTTTATAAAATAACATAGAAAAGAGAACCTGAGCTTTGAAAACTGGAATCCCACAAGTAATCTCATCTCTAACAATGCTGACTAGATCTTCAGTGACTTCATGAAAAGGAACAGGCAAACTGTTCTCATGCATCAGCATGCAGACAGACCATAAACTATATGCGTCATTGGGATAATGCAAAGTGCCAAAATTCAAGCAATGTGTCAGGAAAAAACTGTCTTCCTTACCTTTCGGCAGCGAGGATTAGGACAGCTGAACCTCTTCACATCGCTGTCCAACAGAGCAGGGAAGCTACATGAGGGGCATCTGGAATAAACAGGACAGGCACATCACTCAAGTTGGTTAAAGTAGACTTCATGGGACTGTGTTACCAAATGGAGTGTTAAGTAAAACAGACAGTGCTGTGTACTCCTTTAGTTTTCATTCTAACCTAGATTGAGCTTCTTCCTTTACTTGAATTTACCAGGGAATACAGGCACCATCCCAGTGTTCAAATTTACTGTCAACCAAATACCACAAGTTTTCAAGGATTCTTTGTAACCATTACTTTTCCTCCCAACCAAGACACAGTGACTTAGCTACAGTCTGGAAGATCACGTAGCACATAAAGAGTCTATTGATAGATGTTTTCATTACAAAGCTTAGTTGATTATTTCATTTCTCAGCAAGAAGTGCCAGAAAACCCAGACAAACCAGCTATATCACAAAATCTTCTTGCCTGATCAAATGCTCCAGCAGACTTTACTTTTTTTAAATTTGGGGAATCAGTAGACTCTCAGAACTCACCGAACAAGTTCATCAGCATAGGCTGCAGCAACTTCCTCTTCAGCTTTCCGTTCATAGTATTTGAACAGAATGGTCTGGGGAAGCACCTTCTCCAGTTCACTGGTTGGGAAGGAACATGTGCAGCTGCCTTCCATGCAACTGAGTTCTGACTAGAATAAAGTAAGCAGGCAAGAACAAAAAGTTAACCAGGGATTCAGAATAACAAAAGCTAAGGGACAGTGGTGGCAAGGACACAGATGTAGCAAAGTCCTCCTCTTCTCTGAGAAATCATTATTTAAACCAGGAAGCATTAAGTAAGCACATAAAGGCTTTCCTCAATCCTAGTAGACTACCTTCAGCAGTCCAAACTACAATCTATAAAGACTGAACACCAATGGCTCAGCTGGCGGAGGAGGCTGGCTATAGTGTCTGAAGAAGGGAGGCAGTTGTAAAGCTAAAGACCCTCTTGGACGGGGGAGGGGAGAGGTGGTAACTAGGTAAGAAATGGTGAGGGAATAGTTTGGGCTTCTATTCTGATTTTCTCTGGATGGAAATCAACATAAAGTCAGAGTCAAGTGTGGCATCAAGAACACTTGAAGCAAAACCTGCACATGAAATTGCAATGTTGGGCTGGAGAGATGACTCAGTGGTTAAGAGCACTGACTGCTCTTCCAGAGATCCTGAGTTCAATTCCCAGCAACCACATAGTGGCTCACAACCATCTGTAATGAGATCTGGTGCCCTCTTTTGGCATGCAGGCACACATTCAGACAGAACACTATATATAATAAATAAATAAAATTAAAAAAAGAAAGAAAATTGAAATGTCTCCAGCTCCTTCTTCCAGAATGTTGGGACGGGGACAATTTCACATCCACATTCAGTGAAAATGCCTTAAAATGTCATTGGAGAATAGCAACAAGAAACACTATTTAGGCACCCAAAGTCACAACTCAGCCTATATTGTCTACTAGGATCGAGGAAGAGTTAAACAGCTTCCAAACAGATCTTTATTAAGAATGGAAAGTGCCAGACATCTGATGAATCCTAATAGAAGAGAGGTGGACACATGGAAATGATCTCAGTTAATGCTCTCAGTAATCTCCTTAGTACCTCCCTTTTCCAGAGGAAAAAGCTGAGGCATAAGATTTTTTACCAGGTTTTCTGCTTATGCCTTTTCTGGTGCAGGAGCCCACAGGCAGCTCTCTTTGGTCTCTTGGAAATAATGTCAGGGTGATACTACTGTGACCTAATTATTTGGATTTTTAATCATGTTTCCCAAGGCCCCTATTACTTCCTCAGTGACTAGAACAATAAGGTTAAAGTTTTTGGCTTTTTGTCCTTGGCTCCAGAACAGCTTCAAAACAGCTTCTGAGTGATAAAGCTGAGAGACAATCATTTGTTATAATGTTTGGTACTTTCAGCCTGAAAGAGCAGTCTCTCTGACCTTTTCTTGCCTTCTTTCAATTGCTTCTTTTTCTTCCCCAAGGCAGGCAACAGAAACTAAAATTTCTCTTCAATGCCAGCCCAAAAAACTATATACACTATAACTCTTTCTTGTCTTTTTGTCTTGGATCTGGCCATAATTCTCAGACCTTGTTATGTGATAGCATACTGTAAGACCCTCAATTTCAGAAGGGGTCATACTCCATACCTACAGGAGTAGTACAGAGAGCCCAGGAAAAATCTGAACAGTCTTTTTTTTTTTTTGAGGAAAACCTTTTGTCATTTATTTTTAAATGGCATTTAGTTACATACACACATATATATATGCACAGAGAAAACAGACACACATATTTATTGTGTGTACGCGTGTACATATGAATGTATGGGTGCCATGGCGTGCATGTCAAAGTAAAGCCATGGGAGTCTGTTCTCTCTGAGATGGTAAGGCAGGAGCCCTTCCTTCCTTGATGAGTCATCTCACCAGCCCTTACATCACTATTTTTGTTGTTTGTTTGCTTTTTGTTTGTTTTTCGAGACAGGGTTCTGGCGCCTGTCCTGGAACTTGCTCTGCGGACCAGGCTGGCCTCAAACTCACAGAAATCCTCCTGCCTCTGCCTCCCGGGTGCTAGGATTAAAGGCGCCACCATCACCTGGCTCCTCATATTAACAGAAAAACTAGGATTTTTTTTCTTTCCATTCTCTCACCCATTCTATATGAATAGCTATTACTGTGGGGCTACTTAGTAGGAGTGTTGAGACATGCCCCTAGGAAAGGTCTGCCCTTCAATTTTGAGACAGGGTCTACTATAGACCAGCAGGTCCTTTTTTTTTTTTTTAAATGTGTATTGGTGCTTGGCCTGCATGTATGTCTTATATGAAGGTGTCAGATGCTCTGAACAGACAGTCTTGTTGAGTTTCTCTAGTCTATCAAACTCTAATGCCATTTTCACAAGTTGTCCATACTTCAATCCTATCAATGCAATAAAGTCTCTATAAAAACTTAAAGGACAGGGTCTAGAGAACTTCTGGGTCTTAACACATATTAGGCAAGCACTCTAACTGCTAAGTCTATAAGGTTTTATATCCCCAGGTCCCCAGTCCTATTAAAAAAAAAAAAAAGTAAAAACAAAAAAAAAAAACTTTGAGACAGGATATCAACTAACTTGTTCAGGTTATCTTTGAATCTGTGATCCTTCTGCCTCAGCCTTCCATGTAGCCTAAATTACAGACCTGAGCCACTTGGCTCCATATTAATTTGCTATGATTGCTGAAAGAGATATAAAACAATATCCAGCTCCACTTAATACTGTTTGTTGGTGTTAAGTGAAAGGGACTTTGGAAAGAGAAATATGATCTTACATTTATTATGACATTTTAAACCAACTACAAAATCTTTATGTGAAAATATATTAGTGCACTTTCATATGCTCAAAAAATAAACTCTTCCTGAGTTCACCCTTTATCTAATTGTGACCAGGAAAGTGAGTGCTGAGGCAGAGGCCCTGTGGACCTAGACACAGGGCACGAAGGAGTCAGAACCAACATATCACCTATCATCAGAATTTTCCTCCCACACACTTGTTTATAAGCACAGTCATCTTTCATATTTATGTGCATGACATACTTCTCACCTTTCCAGACCCAAATACTGCCTCTTGGGCATATTTGATGAGGCATTCTTTGCAGAACAAGTGAGCATCAGCACATTGTGTCAGCTCCTCAAATGGAAACTCCCCATAGCAGCAACGACACTCAATCAGCTGTCCATCCTGAAAGCCAAAGAAGATACATGTATACACCCCCATATGCCATTCAAGAACTGCGGCCTTATCTTCCTTGCACCAGATACACAATGAGGTGACACCAAATAACAATAAACTTTTTTTTGCTATCTAAACCTAGCACAGAAGCTGGGCATCATGACAATATATGTATAATGACAATACTTAGGACACTAAGAAAGGAGAAATTTAGAGTTTGAGGTCAACCAGGGCTATGGAGTGAGACCTTGTCTCAAAAAGTAGGTAAATAAACAAAAAATATAAATCCAATTCAGACTGTCAGTATGACACTACACCATAGCTAAAGACAGCAAGCAACTGCTGCAACAGATGCTGATGTGACTATAAAAGGGCTAACGGCATGACACATTACCCAAGAAGCTTTCTAATGCTGGATTTGTCCCTTTTGTCAGAAGACAGGATGCGAAGAGACCATAAGCTGGCCCTAGCTTTTGGTTAAAGGACTAAGGAAAAGAAAGTCGCATCCTTAAGTACATGCAGAGATGTGATGCCACTGCTCACTGAGGAGATAGATCCAGTCAGCAGCCTGCTCTCAGCCATGCCAATAAGCAAGTTGGCAAATATGGCACAAAACTCCTGGCCCAGGGCTACACACAGGGAATCTGAGTGTAGGAATGTATTAACAGTCTCTTCTAGTAACTGTCTAGTGAATTTCTGTTCATGCTCTTTGAGAACATATCTATCTCCTTCCAGTTCTGTTTTGATCTTATATGAAGATAACATCCTCTAGCTGTTATACTGACTGTGACTTGAGTCAACTGCAAATTCACAAGTCAACAGGAGGTTATATAAAAAAAAAGTTTGCTTTGAAAAGCCCAATTAATATACCTAGAATAAATGAACTTGTTGAGATTTAAAAATACCTTTTGATATTGTTCTTCATTCATCTGAAGGGCAAGCAAAAAGTCTTCATGCTGAGGAACAAAAGAATCAAACATTCAGATGTAGAAAGGAGACTATAAGGCACAAGCATGGATTTCAATTTATATACATTATTAATAGGTATCCCTTCAGTTAACATGGTTTAGTAGTTGAAAAAGTTACCAAAGGATAAATCTGCAGAGTGAACAAGGAACAGATCAATACAAAACACTCTGGGATAACAAAGAACAGCAAAAACAAACAGGAAGCTAAAGGTGCCAAAACCAAGTCTGATAACATAACTTGCTGGTCAAGCTGGGAACCAACCAGCACCGTGTATTGCTGCAGAAGATGTAAAATGGCTGATTATGAAGGAAGCACGTGGTGTGAACTCAACAGTGAAAAAAAAAATTGGTTGTTTTTTGAGATAGGATCTCTCTATGTAGTACTGGCCTGACTTAAAACTCACTCTGTAAATCAGGCTGGCCTCAAACTCAAAGATCAGCTTGCCTCCCCTCCCACTTCAAGTGCTGGGTTTAAAGGCATGAGCCACAATGCCTGCCTAAAACTTTTGTGACAGAGTCTCACTATATAGCTCAGGCTGGCCTCGAACTCATGAGATCTGCCTGCCCTTGCTTCCCAAGTGCTAGGATTAAAGCTATATGCTATCAAAGTCATGCTCAGGAAATTGTCCCCAAGAGATGCTCTTAGGTATAAATATGAACTGACATATTTACACAAACATATTTACAAACAGCAAACCCTTCATCAGACAATGTTACAGCAGGCAGTTTTAAAAAGCAAAGAGGAATTTGCTGTGGATTGTAGGCAGAGGCTGCTCATTTGCTCCCGGCTGCCCAGACCCAAAATAATCATATAGAAACTGTATTAATTAAAAAACTGCTTGGCTAATCTCTTAAGCATATCGTTAACTAGCTCTTATATCTTAAATTTACCACGAGGCTCATGGTTTACCAGTACTGGGGTGTGGGCATCTTTCTCCTCTGGCGGGTACCTGGCATCTCTTTGATTCTGCCTTCTTTTCCCTTCAATCTCTGTTTGGAATTCCCACCTTACCCTATTCTGCGCTGTCATCAGCCCAAAGCAGCTTCTTTATTAACCAACAGTAAGTAAAGCATATTTACAGCATAAAGAGGGAAATTGTCATTCTGTAGGCGGAGGCTGCTTGTTCATTTCTCAGCCACGCAGACCTGAAATAATCACACAGGAACTATAATAACTGCAATACTGTTTGGCCAATAATTTAAATGCATTTTTAGCTAGCTCTTATATCTTAAATTAACCCATTTCTATTACATTTTATGAGTGTCATGCTGGTGTCTTTCTCCTCCAGTGGCTACATGGCGTCTCCCTGACTCTGCCTATTCTTTGCTCCATTTGCTTGCAATTTCGCCTTGCCCTATTCTGCATTGCAATAGGCCCAAAACCACTTATTTATTAACCAATGGTTAAGCATCATATTTACAGCATAAAGAGGGAAATCCCACATCAGGGAATGTCTGCTAGGATGCAGTGCTAAGTGAAATAGCAGGAACTTAAGAGTATCTCCCTTAAAAATTATTTGAAAATGCTATACATGTGTGTGTGTAGGCATGTGTCAGAAGACAACTTTGTGAAGCCAGTTCTTTTCATATGCCTTCACATGGATTCTGGGAGTCAAACTCAGGTCCTCTGGCTTTGACTAGCACATGCCTTTACCCACTGGGTCAGGCAGGGTGGTGGTTGTACATGCCTTTAATCCCAGCACTCAGGAGGCAGAGGCAGGTAGATCTCTGTGAGTTAGTGGGCACCCTGGTCTACAAAGCTAGTTCCAGACAGCTAGGGCAGTTACACAGAGAAACCATGTCTCTAAAAAACCAAAAAGAAAAAAAGGAAGGGAGGGAAGGAGAGAGGGAAGGAGGGAGGGAGGGAGGGAGGGAGGGAGGGAGGGAGAAAAGAAAAGCAAGCAAGCAGGCTGAGCAAGCATAGTGAACAAGCCAGTAAGTAGCACCCCTCCATACCCTCTGTATCAGCTCCAGCCTCCAGGTTTTTGTTGTATTTGAGTTCCTGTCCTGACTTTCTAAGATGACGAAGGTTGATATGGTTAATAAAAGCCAAATAAACACCTTTTTCCCTATGGTGTTTTATCACAGCAATAGAAACTCTAAGACAAGCCAGAGAGACTAGACCACTTCACCATGTTAGAGCAAAGATGTGGTTGGAGACTACCAGGTTAGAAAAAAGAGGCTGCCAATGATCAGAGGATAATTTGGATATAAGGTTAATAATGACTACAAATAACAGATAATCTATTAGTTCTATAAATTGCTCTTGGATGAGCTCTGTGATGACTTTTTAAAATTTAATTCAATTTTATGTATATGGGTGTTTTTCCTACAAGTGTGTCTGTGTCTGGTGCCAACAGAGGGCTAGAGGAAGGCTTCAGATCCTCTGGGACTGGAGTTACATACAGATAGCTTTGAGCCACCATGTGGGTGCTGGGAATTGAGCCTAATTCCTTTGGAAGAGCAGACAGTGCTCTTAAACTCTGAGCTTTCTCTGTAACCCTCCATGGTGGTATTAATAAATGGATGGATCAAGATGAAAACTTGCTTCAAATTCTAACGTCTGCTTGAGATGTAGAATTTTTATACACACACACACACACACACACACAAACTACCACTTCGTTATGAACACTATCCAAACACTCAATATTGACTAATCAATAATTTTCATGTTGTTTTCTTAAAAGTAAAAATGGAATTCTGTGAGTGGTAGAGAAATAACAGGTGTGGAGGGTAAGACTCAGCTGTTCTCAAGTTGACAAGTACCTCTCCTCAGGATCAGTTCTTATATCTAGATGCTGCCAGAGCACTTATGTACGGCTTCTATGTTTTTGGTTTTTCAAGACAGGATTTTTCTGGCAGGATTTCTTTGTAGACCAGGCTGACCTCAAACTTAGAGATCTGCATATTCTATTATTATCTTGGTGGTCTGGGAATTAAACATTGGACCACTTTACACATGTTAAGTCAAATGCTCTCTCACTCAGTCACATCCTCGGCTCTCTCTAAGTTATCTAGGCTAGCCTTGAACTTTCACTAATCCTTGGAGTCTCAGCCTCCAAGGTAGCTGGAATTATAACACCACACATGGATAAGACTGGCATCTTAAAAAACTGAGTGCAGGGAGACTGCTAAGTCACCATTGCTTTTTTCTATTGCTCCAAGTTTCAAACTAATGAATAAATAAAAAATTAAAAAAGCAAATTCTATTCATCCTTCTAAGAAAGAAATGTGGCTTCAGGTGAGACAAGGTGGTATACACCTTTAATTCCAGAGTGAGCAAAGTTTATCTCTGGGAGTTCAAAGCCAGTCTGGTCTACATAGAGAATTCCAGTACACGCAAAACCACGTAGAGAGATCTTGTCTCAAAAACACAAAACAAAACAAAAAAAAAAACCACACACGAACAAACAACTCCCCCCCCCCCAAATGTGACCTCATAGGCTTGGGTCTCCGTGAACTCAGAACTTGGGGGTCACCAAAGCCTAGAAGATTTTTATTAAATAATTAATATAGGTGTACTCCAATTGAATTGAATGTTTTATAACATTGGGAAAGTTATAGAGCTAAATGAGAAGTTAAAGACATATCTTACATGCCTTCGGTACACGTGTGCCTACAAACATACACATTAATAAATGCAAAAAAAAATTAAACTATAGTTTTGTTTTGCTTAAAACCTTTCTGTGCTGAAAACAAACCTGAAGAAATCACAGAAGCCCTCTTCATAAAGTATTAAAACTCGTTTTAGTCCATAAAAAAGTAAGCAAAATGAATACAAAACATACACAATACAAACATATAGTAAGAAGGGAATAAACAAAACAAAACCTCAAAAAACCTTTACTTTGAGTTGGGTGTGGTGGTGTACCCCTGTAACTTAAGCAGTTGGAGTAATGAGGCAGCAGGGTTTCCAAGAGTTCAGTACTAGGCTGGACCACATAACTGAGCACCAAGACAGACTGGTTAAAAAAAAAAAAGGACCCAACTTAAAAGCAAACTAAACTTTACCACATAATCAATCAAAAAGGGGAAAATTTGGGCTAGATGTTGTAGCTCGGTGGCAGAATGCTAACTGCAGGCTCAATCCTCAGTATGGGGATAAACAAACCCTTCAATTCAAGATTCTCCTGTCTTAGCTTTCAGTGCTAGGCTTAAGGGATAGAACCATACTTTTCTTGAAAAGGGAGCATGGGTGTGATACTAGTGATGGAACCCAAGCACCCAAAGGAACTCTTAATGCAACAGGGAGCAAACTAGAACTTCAGAACCACATTCCAAGATCACAACATCCTACCTCTGCCATCTCCTTGATTTTCTGCTCGTAGAATTCCTGCTCTTGCTGCACAGCTGGAAGGAGGGCCTGTTGGTCATAGGATCTGCAGTGTCGACGCTTGTTTTCCAGAAAGAACATTCTCTTTTCTATTTTTATGTTACCTAGAAGACATATAAAAAAGTAAAATCACAGGAACAACTGTTTACTAGGAATATAGGCCAACTATTCTGTCTTCTACAACTTAGCACCACCCTACCAGCCCTGTGGCAGGGCACTACAGCTTCCAACAATTCACCTTACAGTTGAGACCATATGCTTAATCTTATCATGCTTAATCTGTGGTAAGGCTTTCGTCCTTTTTCACTTTTTCTTTGTGAGCACCAACTGTAAAGCCTCTCCCATTCTGACTGCACTAGGTAAGCGTACAGTTATTTTATTTATTTATATATTTACATGTTCATTGGTGTTTTGCCTGCATGTATGTCAGTGCTGAGAGTCAGAAATCCTGGAACAGGAGCTATGGTTGTGAGCTGACATGTGGGTGTTGGGAATTGAACCCAGGTCTTCTGGGGGAGCAATCAGTGCTCTTAACCTCTGAGCCATTTCTCCAGTTCTAGAGCATACAGTTTATTAGCCTTAAAAGAACAGTGGCTTTAAAGTTCTTAACTATTACAGATACAGCTAGAATGCCCTGTGTTTGTTTACTGATCAATTTGCTAGTCACCAGGGCTTATAGGTAGTAGTTAGGACATGCTTTACATGAAGCTATAGAAAATAACTGCAGTTTTTCCAAAGTGGTCTTTCCAATATATTACCCCTAACCAACAGCAATGTATGGGTTCCATCTGCTTCATATCCTTGTCCACACCTGATATTACCAGATGCTTCTTTAGTCACTGGGGCAGATGTAAACATATATTATGCACGTTGAACTTTTTATTGTTGTTGTTGTTTTTTTTTTTTTTTTTTTTTTTTTTTTTTTTTTTTTTTTTTTTTTTTTTTTTTTTTTTTTTTTTTTTTTTTTTTTTTTTTTTTTTTTTTTTTTTTTTTTTTTTTTTTTTTTTTTTTTTTTTTTTT
>PVIU01003131.1:0-28068 GCA_004026605.1 Ondatra zibethicus | reverse complement strand
ATTAAACTTTTAATCGTGAAAATCTTCAACTATTTAGACTATCTAAAAGATCAGCACCTAAATTCACCAAAATCACAATGTAAGTCAGAACAACTGGCCTGTTCAAGCATTGTTTTCTTCTGTTAATTTGTTCAGAAAATGATTAAATCCAGAGATCTAATTACTACTCATTTATTCTTGATAATCTTTTAATTTTAACAGTACTTATTGTCTGGTTCTTCATATACTTATCCTCGTTTTCTCTTGTTCTTCTTAAGCTTTTAAAAATGTAAACTTCTGCCGGGCGGTGGTAGTGCACATCTTTAATCCCAGCACTCAGGAAACAGAGGTAGGTAGATCTCTGAATTGAGGCCAGCCTGGTCTACAGAGATAGTTCCAGGACAGACAGAGCTACACAGAGAAACCCAGTCTCAGAGAAACAAACAAAATATGTAACTTTTGATTTAAAAACCAGTCTTTTGCTTTAGGGATAGTGAAGCACAGTGCTAAGAATCAGCTGTGAAGTCAGATCATCAGGATTGGAATCTCAGCTCATTTATTTATAGATGCATTGGCAAGGTACTCAGCCCTTTTATGCTTCAGTTTTTTCTTTCTTTTCAGCCACATGACCTACAACTGTGACAGGAAGAATCACGAGTGTATCTGTCTTGATATAAAGAGCTTTCTTTGTTAAAGACAGAGCTGGCCAATAAGGGGTAAAACATATTGTAAGGAACATGCTCTCCACTACTGAACACCAGAAACAACATCCATATGGCTACATTTTAGGGGTGACAGAAACTGCATTAGTTAAGCCAAGTGAGAGATACCGACATCATAACCAGGGACCAAGGAGACTGTCACATAAGAAGGCACTGCTCCACAGACTGCTGAGGAACATGAGCTCTGAACCACAGTCTCGGGGAATGAAAGCTAGAATGGAGAATTTACAAATCTAAAACCTTTTAAATTTTATTTAATCATACTTGGAATGAGCTTTAGAAACACATAACAAAAGAGAAATAGGGAAGGCAACTTTCCCATTTCTGATTAAAGAGCAATGAATTCCTTTGTTGATGTAATCAAGTCACATGAAACGTTATAAAATCCTGCAGTCTGTGTGAGGGGGGGAGTTCAGACCCAAGTGATTTCTTTGAAAGACTTTCTGAAGTTATTCCAATGGGAATTTGATAAAAAACCTGGCTATCAGCTATGCTACCAGGTACAAAATTGTCTCCCTATAGCAATTAATCATAAAGTGATTAGTGACTAAAGGTCAGTACAACTATACAGCTGATACATTTCAAGAGCAGTGTATATCCATGATTAGCATCATTTCCTGTTAGTCCACACAAACTCCTCCACTACATAGCATTTTCCTGATAGAATGTACCCAAGGGAAAAGGAGGCCAACAATTGCAGCTACTGTCTATAAACTGTGATGTGCTGTCCAAACAGTCCTCAGTTACTTTTGCACTGTGCCCTGCTTCAGTGACCTCACAAAAGGTACCAGATTACAACTTTACATGGTTATCACTGACATTAAGCTTATCATTACCTTGTTCAAATTTGAAATCTATGAAAGAATACTGGTTCATTTCTTTCCTCTTTTTCCGTTTTCCACTGGCTTCAGGTGACAGCTCCTGCCATTTTTTAATAGCATCAGAAAAGGCCTAAAAATTGAGAAAGGGAAAGGTTACCATCACAAATGTAAAAAAAAAACAAATAAAAAAAGTTAATCCTTGAACTTTATCTTCCCACACAGTGCCAGTGTGACAACAAAATGCTTTCTAACAGGCTAAAAGGCATCATAAAGAAATGAAAGGTGCCTGTGCATGAGTACAGGCTAAGTGCCTGTGAACAGCACTCTGGTTCCACAGTCTCAGCCCACACAGTCCCTCTCTAGCCCCCACTGATTCCTTCCCTAGCACGCCAAGGCTCTTTACTATACACACAGACACTACAGTCTGAAATCCTTAAACCAGTGTCTTCTTCCAACTCCAGCTTCTTCCTCATTTCTTAGATTTTCCAATCAGCACATAAAAAGACCTCATTCCCCTTTCAGTTCTAAGCCCACCCCTCTTCACCTCTTTGTGGTCAAAGTAGCATCAGATGCTGTTTCACCCCTCCCTCTCTAAAGGGCATGAACTCACAGAGGCCATACTTCTGATTCAACTTCGACTCAGTCCATGTACTAATGAGGGGTCAAGCACAGCCCTCCACACGAGGCCTCATATCCCTGACATCCCTGGCAGTGTCCATGTGCTAATGCTCCCATTCCTCATTCCTCTGCTAGCCCACCCCCATATAGTGAGTCCTCTCTACCTGACAGATTCTCTAGATATATCACAGTGCAGGTTTGCCTTCTACAAACTGGTAACCCTCAAAATCCCTTCTCCAGCCATTTCTCTAACCTTTTCTGTCCATTCGACCACCTAACAAATTGGCTGTACCACAAACACTACATTAGAGTTGCGTCTTATTCTGTCCCTTGCAAGTCAGTTCTTTTCAGTTTCCCTCCCTCCAGCAGACTACACTACAGTCTTCTTCCATGCCTCCGGTTGTGTCTTCTGTAAACATACTGCACTTTTTCCTTTCAGATACATCTCAGTCACTAACAGCATAATTATTTGTTTGCTTCTCTGCTTAAAGTCATTTCCTCCAGCAGACTGTGAGCCTCTGGAAGACAGAATCTTGCATAGCTCACAGCATACCCTTGGTAACCTACAGTTTGTATGCACCACTTATATGGAGATAAATAAACAGGGAGATATGTGTGCCACAGGCTAAAATGCACATTTAGAATCTGTTCATCTTGTGGGAAGAAAAAACAACATACTGATGCATCAAAAGAAAATAAGCATTGTAGCTAACAAACAGAGAAGGAGCACCTTCCACCATATCTACCTCTTCTGTAGGACCTTCCAAGACCTGTAAGCAAGGTTGAGAGAGGAAGGGCTACCAAGTAAATCTCAAAAAAAAAAAAAGGAAAAAAAAAGAAAAAGAAAAAAAGCTAGATTTGCAGACAGTGCAGGCTAGAACTGAAGCTCCCCTCTTTGACAATACTACCTCATCCTCATACAGATCTGGAGAAACCCCACCAAAGCCTGCAAAAGGCAAAACCCAACATGTTTCCTTGGTGCTCTCCTTTGGCCGTGGAACTTCCCATTTCCTCTTTCCAGAATAATTACATCTTAGTACTCGGCTGTAAGAATATTATGATTCATCAACTTTGGACTGTAGATATGACACAGAAGTTAAAAGCAATGGCTATTCTTACAGAAGACCTGGGTTTGATTCACAGTATCCACATGGTGGCTCACAATGGCCAGGGAATCTGATACCTTCTAGCCTTCCCTGGCACTACACAAGCATGTGGTGCATAGATATATTTCAGGCAAAACCCTCATAAACATTTTTTTCTCTTTCTTTTTGGAGTTTCAAGACAGGGTTTCTCTGTATATCCCTAGCTGCCCTGGAACTTGCCAAGCTGGCCTTGAACTCAGAGATCCGCCTACCTCTGCCTCCCAAGTGCTGGGGTTAAAAGTGTGCACCACCACCTGACTCGTACACAGTTTTTTAAAAATATTAAAGATTCATTAAATACTTCACCTTTGAACTAAAGCTATTTACTAAAATTCTGGCCATAATTACATTTTACAAGTGAGCCACTAAAGCAGAGGTGCTATCAGGAAGGTGAGCTTAGAGCTCCTGAATGGTGGTGCACTGGTTTGGTGACTGCAACAAAAGAAGAGGCTCCATACTGGAGCCCTAGAAAGGTTGTTATTTCATTAAGTGGGAAAGTTTCACTTAAAATGAACATTCAATACTTGCCAGGAAACTGTATCTTTTAAAATGTCATATATAAATTAGTCTTCAAGTTCTCACTTTAACAGCTGTATTAGTAATCAGCAATTCTATTATAGTTGGCCAAATGCCTAATTATGTAGACCAGATATAATCAGATTACAGGGTAAGAATAAGAATGCCTTGTGACCTGTGTCTATGCATGTAGGCACTCAGGTTACTCTCTTGCCTCTTAGCCATCTGCATCATGGCTATGGTGAAAGCATCTTTCCATCAAGGCTTTGCTCTAGTAACCTCTCAGCTTTCCCAGCTCTCTTATTTGCCTTCAGAGCATTTACCACACTGTGTCCCCAAACAGACTAAAAGCTCTTTGGAAGGAAGCTACTGTGTCCTAGTTTTCTTTCTTTATTCTTGTTCTTTTTAATAGTTCAGGGATGGAACATACGACCTTGTGCATAGGCATACACTTTCCCACTGAACTTCACTGTTAACCCTATTTTGTGTTCTAATGATCCCCAGATCTTCAGGTCAGCTTACTTGCACACTAGGAAGTAAGGAATCAAAAAGACCTGTGTAAGAGCTCAAAAATAATGTCTGTTAGCTCCTGTCTAATCTTTCTTATGAATTTATTTACACTTAATTGATTTTTTTGTTGTTGTTGTTGTTTTTTGGGTTTTTTTTTTTTTGGTTTTTCAAGACAGGGTTTCTCTGTGGCTTTGGAGCCTGTCCTGGAACTAGCTCTGTAGACCAGGCTGGTCTCAAACTCACAGAGATCCACCTGCCTTTGCCTTCCAAGTGCTGGGATTAAAGGCATGCACCACCACCGCCCGGCCTACACTTTTTAAATTGAACAGCCACTCACATCACAGTTATAAGTCAAGCATACAGTCAATCTGGCAAGGCTTTTAACACATCTAAAATAAAAAGAAGGCTCGGTGGTATACACCTGTATTCCCAATACTTGAGGCCAGGAGGATCCTGGAGTTTCAGGCTAGATGAGGCTACACAAGTCCCCGTCTTAGAAGAGAGGCATGTTGATGTCTTAAAGAATTGGGGCAGGAAAAGACTAGAGCCTTATGAAGGAGGAAGGGTAAAGGTAAGGACATGCCACTCACACAGAACACAAGATGACTATTAAAGTTACATGGCAGGAGAAAACTTAGAAGCCTGGGAGTAGACACCTGGAGCAAGAGCAAGTTAGAGATGACCGGCGCCATTAGAGGCCTTAAATGTTCCTTTGATATTCCTGATGTGTGGGCTGAATGAAATGGGAAAAAGTGTATAGCTCAATGAAAACAAAACACTGTACCAGACAGATGACTAAACAGGTAAAATGTTGAAACCTGAGCCCAATTCCCAGAACCACATAAAGGGTGGAAAGAAGTGACCTCAGAGAGTTCCCCTTTGACCTCCTCACATTCACCATGGTGTGTTACATGTCCAAGCACACTCACTCATACACACTTGAGTGCACTCACATACATGCACACATACACACGAATAGTCACATCTACAACAGAATGACTGAGAAAAAAAGCTGAAGAGGATATCAATTTCCAAGCTGGTAAAACTCATAAGCTTGAGTACATAAATTAAGACAACAGTCCTAGTCAATCTTGGTTGGATCTGGAATCAACAACAACAAAAAGCCTTTGGGAAGATGTGTAAGGGTATTTTGTGGAAAAAATGCCCATGAAATTAACTGAGAAGATCCTTCCCCAGAGTGGACAACGCCTTTTAGCAATGGCTCAGAAATAAGAAGGTCCAAGGGAAAAGCTATTGTTTTTTGCTTTCTTGCCTCTGCCTGTGCAGGAGTGTGTACCTAGCCTGCTGCGGCTACCACTCCCACCATCCTTAATTTTAACTACAAAACCCTCTGAAACCTCAAGAAAGAAAACATAATAAAGAGTAGTACGTTATTTGTCCAAGTAACACATCCCAAAAGTCTTAATAAAGAAAATCCTGAAGCCAGGTGATGGTGGAGCACACTTTTAATTCTACTATTCAGGAGGCAGAGGCAGGTGGATCTGTGAGCTCGAGGACAGCCTGGTCTACAGAGCTAGTTCCAGGACAGCCAAGGCTACACAAAGAAACCCTGTCTCAAAAAACAAACAAAACAAAACAAACAAAAAACTATGTTGATTAAAAAAAAATCCTGAAAACAGATTTTCCAAAAAGTTTATGTATAATAAACGGTGTGTAAGCCAGGTTTAATAACAGCACTTCGGAAGCAGTGGCAGCCAGATCAGTTTGAGGCCAGCCTGGTCTACACACCAAATTTCAGGCCAGTCAGAGCTATACAGTGAGACCTCTCTTCACCAAAGCAAGCAGGGTGAGGTGGTGCACCCTTTAATACCAGCATTTGGGAGATAGAAGCAGGATCTCAAAACCAGTTGGTCTATATAAATTCCAGGCCACAGTGAGACTGACTCAAAATAAATAAAAATAAGAGGGGTGTCTCTTGTGGATGTCAGGCAAACAGACACAGGGCTGATCTCCAAAATATACAAAGAACTCAAGAAATTTGACATCAAAGAACAAACAATCCAATAAAAAATGGAGTACAGACCTAAACAGAACTCTCAACAAAGGAATCTAATATGGCTGAAAGACACTTAAGGAAATGCTCAACATCCTTAGCCATCAGAGAATAACAAATCAAAACGACTCTGAGAGTCCATCTTACACCTGTAAGAATGGCCAAGATCAAAAGCACTAATGACAACTTATGCTGGAGAGGTTGTGGGGAAAAGGGAACACCACTCCATTGCTGGTGGGAGAGCAAACTTGTACAGCCCCTTTGCATGTCAGTACGGAGATTTCTCAGAAAATTAGGAAACAATCTACCTTAAGACCCAGCAATACTGCTGTTGGGTATATACCCAAAGGATGCTCAATCATAACCCAAGGACATGCGCTCAACTATGTTCATAGCAGCTTTGTTTGTCATAGCCAGAACCTGGAAACAATCTAGATGCCCCTCAATCAAAGAATAGATAAAGAAAATGTGGTACATTTACATAATGGAGTATTACTCAGCAGTAAAAAATAATGACATCTTGAAATTTGCATGCAAATAGATGGGTCTAGAAAAACCATATTGAATGAGGTAACCCAGACCCAGAAACACAAATAAAATATGAATTCACTCATAAGTGGCTTCTAGACATAAAGCAAAGAAAAAAAAACCTAGTGTACAACTTCAAATAACCTAGAAGAACAAAGAGGACCTTAGGAGAGACATACATGGACCTACATAGGAACGAGAAAAAGAGAAGACCTCCTGAGTAAATTGAGAGTGTGGGGGGTCATAAGAGAGGGTAGAAGGGGAGGGGCAGAAAGGGAGGGGAGCAGGGAAAAATGTGTAGCTCAATAAAAACAATTTAAAAACAAGAGATGTGCATGTGTAAGACCTCCCTATCACCATGAGAGAGCTGTGAAGTTTTCAAAATGATTCATTAATGACTTATGCGCAAATCATGGAGGCAAATGCTACAAAACAGAGAGCTGAGCTGCCTCAAGAGAGAAGCCTCTTGCCTAACCCTTTGAAACTGCAGACAGGCTAGGCAATTGTAGTGCACACCTTCAATCCCAGCACTCGGGAGGCAAAGGCAGGTGGATCTCTGTGAGTTTGGGGAAAGCCTGGTCTACAGAGTGAATTCCAGGACAGCCAGGGCTATATGGAGAAACCCTGTCTCAAAAAACAAATGAACAAAAAACAAAACAAAAACTGCATACAGGTATTTGAACAATATTTGATTTTTTAAAAGAAGACTTATTTTTATGTTATATGTATGGGTGTTCTGCCTATATGTATGCCTGTACACCACATATATGCAGTGCTCTGGGGCCAGAGAGGGTGTTAGAGCCCCTGAGACTGGAGATAATTAAGTGTGTTAGGGCTGGAACTTGCTTACTGAAACCCCACATGAGCCAGGCACCAGGTCAAAGCTCTACACTATTATCTAGATCTAGAGATGGATTAGAGAACCTTTCTATACTGCAAGTAAATTTAAACTCAGTGTGTACCAGACACTTGCTCAAATCACAGACTAGTAAGCAGCAGACCTTAATGTTCAAAGTCAGGGAAAGAGAAAAAGTAATCACCCCTACATTTCATCAGATTCAATATATAGAAATACAGGGAACATAAGAATCAGCAGATGACACCGGAGGGCACGGTTGACAAAAATCCAGACTCTTGAAACCTATGGGATAACAACTTTTTCTTCAACAAACAAATTTCAAGAAAAAGATAAAGCAGGAAGGAGACACTTAAAGACTTAGTAACCAATAGCTTTAAATAGGTTTAACTTAGAGCTTGGTATGCTCGAACAAGCTATGAAGTGGTAGACACACACCACACTCCAGGCACCCTGCTTTCCACAGTAACATAACATCTTGAGGGTCTTACAGAGATTTGGGATTCCCTACTTCTCAGTAGCATTTCTTCTCACAATTAATTTCTTCTGATCAGCAATTACTGTCCCTGACAAACTCTAAAGGACTTTGCCATCACAAGCCACCTCAATCTATGTAATCTGTACACTTCTGAAGGAGAAGCAAGGAGTGATCTCAAAAGGAAGCCCAAGGACATACCTTACGGGTGATTGCATAGTGTCCTTTGAGCTCATGTAGGGCCCACTTGATGTCCTGGCTGCTGAGCATCTTGAAATCAGCCATCAAGAGGTCAGCAGCTTGGATGAAGCATCGTTGGTCAAGTGGAGTCAATTTGGAATAGTCAAAAAAGTCTATTTTAGGCAACTGAAATGAGACAAAAAGCATAAAGTTAGAGGTGAGAGTATATTCCTCCACAAGGAATAACAGGGGCTAGAGAGAAGGCTCAACAGTTAAGAGCAAATGCTGTTCTTTCAGAGGAGCAGGGTTTGATTCCACGACACATACCAGACTCCAGTTTCAGGGAATCTAATGCTAACTTCTAGTCCCCATGGATAACTTCATGATAACTATGGTATACATTTACATTTCCCACCCCACTAAAAAATAACAAATAAGCTTTTAATCCCAGCACTTGGGATACAGAAGCAGGTGCATCTCTGAATTTCAGGCCCGCCTGGTCTACAGAGCTAGTTCAGTGAAATCTTGTTTCAAAAACTCAAACCAAACAAACAAAGAAATAAATATTTTAAAAAGTATATATTACAGGAAAGAATCTTGTTTATTCTCATAATTACTCTATAAGGAGGTGACCAAATTGAAACAAAAAAGAAGTGGTGGATAATCTTGGACATGGTGGTACATGTCTGTAATTCTGGCACTCAGAAGGCTGAGACAGGGGATAATGAGTTCAAGACCAGCTGAGGCAACACATTAAGAAGTCATCTCACACAGGGGGAAAAAAAACAAAAAAACCTAAAACAACCCCCATATAGTCAACATTATCTTAGATCAATTATTGGCTAAGAATTAAAGTTTTGAAACTTTTGACATCTTAACATGGGATTTGGCTCAATGGGTTGAACACAAATGTTGTAAGGATAGCTATCTGCATGCTTAAGTATTTGCAGGGAAGTGTAGTAATGTTTTTGCAGTATTCTAATAAATGGAGATCGAAGACAGATATAAGAGTGGCTACAATAAAAGTTTTGTAGTACTAGTGGTAGGTATATCAACAATTCATGTGAAGTATTTCGATTTTTATACAAATTCACAACTGCAAAACATTAAGAAAAACAAACTAGCCAGAATGTAGTGGAGCATGCCTTTAATCCCAGCACTCAGGAGGCAGGAGGCAGATCTCTGTGAGCTCAAGGCCAGCCTGGTCTACAGAGAGTTCCAGGACAGCCAGAGCTACGCAGAGAAATCCTGTCTCAAAAAAGAAAAAAATAAAAAGATAGTAAGATTAAGAAAACAAACTACTAGAACAACACAGAGAACCTTAGCCAATTCTTTTCCCATTTTAGGCACTTGTTCTAAAAGATTAAAGGCAGAGGGAATGGGAAGATAAAAGTAACAATGCAAAAAAGAAGCCCAGGGAGATTTCCAGGGAGGCCCACAAACACTCTGAATTCCTGTTTTCCCTACTTGCCTTTAAAGCCCTGTGCCAATAGCACTTTGCTGCCTTCAAGATAACAAAGGCAGCATCATCAATAGAGCAGATCAGGTTCAAGTGGCAAAGCCACCAGGGACACTTGCCTTCACATCATCCTGGCTGGCGAGCAGGCTGCTGCTGGGGTGGATAATAATTCGGTCTTCTCTCTTTGGATAATCTGGGTTTTCCAGAAGAAAATTACAAAGTCTGCAAAAACCCCCACACAATGTTACTTTCATTACTTTCCTAGAACTTTCTAAATCCCATGCTTGCCCAGAGTCATATGAAATATTAAAAAAAAAAAGCCTCTAGTTAGAGTTATCAAGGATTTAAGAAGTACTAGTGTTGGCACACTCCTGTAATCCTATACTCAGAGGGTTGAGACAGGAGGATCTCAAATATGATACTGCTTCAGTTTAAAAGGAAAGAAAAAGAAAAGAATTAAGATGCTGTACCCCAGAAAAACTAAACAAATAAGACAGCCACATCAGGTTTCTGGTTTCACTTTGCTCGATGTGGTGGTACACATGTACAACCCCAGGATTCAGGAGGGCTGGAGCAGAAGACTCTTAAGTCATAAGCCAGCTGAGGCTGCAAGCAGGACTCTAGCTGGAACAGAACAAAAACAATGAACATACTGACAAATGCAGACTCCTCTGAGCTTTCTCTATGATAGGGAGTCACTGAAATGAGTAGCACTTAAATTGCATGGAAAAAGAGAATATAAAAGGAAAGTAGCTATTAAAAGAACTATGAGCGCTGGGCGGTGGTGATGCCTTTAATCCCAGCACTTGGGAGACAGAGGCAGGCAGATCTCTGTGAGTTTGAGGCCAGCCTGGTCTACAGAGCCAGTTGTAGGACAGTTAGGACTACATAGGGAAGCCCTGTCTTGAAAAACAAACAAAAAAGAAAACTATAAGCATATCAATAGGAGTAAATGTTGTGGAATATTTGTACACTACGTGAAGAGATTGCTATTATTACTGAAATAAAAAGCTGAATGGCCAATAGCTAGGTGGGACTTTTGGACTGGAAGAAGAAAGGTGGTGTCACCAGCCAGACGCAGAGGAAGCAGGATAGGCAGTATGGAGATGCTTCATGGAAGAACATAGATTTAAAAATATTGGTTAATTTAAGTTATAAGAACTAGATAGGAACAAGTCTAAGGTAGGCCAAACTTTTATGACTACTAAGTCTCCATGTCCTTATTTGTGAGCTGGAGGTCACAAAAAGAAAAATCCAACTACAAGGAAGTGTGTATTCACACTTACAAACACATTTGCTATGAGATTTAGTTGTGCAAATAAATGAACTCTGAGACATCAATACTCTTTATAAGCACTGGTAACGCAAGACTTTGGCTATTGAGTCAGGCTCAGCTTATTAGCTAACTCTAAGACTGATGAGCAGACCATGTCTTAGACAGATCCTCTATATACCAAACTCATGAGGCTTTCTTTATTCACTGATGAATATAATTCTCCACATCACTGTTGAAGTACTTCAAGCTAAGATGAGGTGGTACAAGCTAATTCACAATGACACCTAAGTGTAAAAACTCAAGCAAAGTCAACTATCCAGGCTCTTTATCCAGTAACCAAGCCAAATCAGAAGGCTAGACAGAGGAAGGTACAGCAGTGGTAAAGCTGGTCTGGGTAGGGCTCAGTAGCAAGAAAGTGTCAGCTCATAGGGAATCAGGATTTTCTTTGTGTTCTCCTTTCCTCTTGGGCATATTTGTAGGACAATCCCTTCTCTTAAAAACTCTCACCCAGTTCCTTTCTTGCCCAATGTCAGTAGTGTGTCCCCGAACAGTATGATAGATGTACCCCCATTTTACCCAGGTGCCAATGCATGAACCTAAAAGAGGTATATGTTAGGGGCAATGACAAGCTGGGTGTGGTTGCATACACTGTTAATCTCAGCACTGAGGAAGCAGAGGAAGGTTGAGTAGCCCACCCAGGGCTACATAGTAAGATGCTGTCTCAAAAAATAAATCAGAGGATCATTAAGGAGACATGGAAACTAGCTGCAAGCATCTCTTCCAAGTCTGATCCAGGGCCTTTCTTCTCCCAGTTTCAGAAAAGGACAAATGCCTTATGATTTCAGAGTTAAGAGATGCCTAGAATAATCTAATTTCCTGAGACTGAAAGAATGGTGATCTTGGGATCTGGGAGAAGGGATGAGGAAGTTAAGTGTTCAATGAATAACGTCTCAGTTTTAGATGATACAGTTTCTGGAGATCAACATTTGAAAGGGCTATATAATAATGAGAAATGTGTTTAATGATATCCAAGTGTATGGTTAAAAATGGACAAAACATTACCTGTATTTTACCACCAGAAAGAGAGAGAGAAAGCAGGGTAGAATACTTACACATTCAAATCATAGTAATTCTTCAAATGAATTATCTCTTTAACATATCCATTTGCTACATCTGGAAATCTTGCTTCCTACAAAGTAGTAAACAGTACTTATATTTTATTTCTTATAATGGTTCTAGAAGGCAATAAAACTGTACGGCAAAAAGTATATAGAATGCCTAAAGACCATAGAACAGCTATAAAGCAGTTCTGTGCCTGGCTTAAAACCAGCCCTTAGTTCCCAGGTTAGAGAGCACAGATGTGGACTTAGAGGTCATCTATCCTGTCTCATTTTATAGCTCAAGTCTTCATTCTTCCAATAACTACTGAGTATGAGGAAGGCACAATCCCCTGCATGCCTTCAAGGACACACCTCACAACGTCAAAAAGACATGGCAAATCAGGATTAAGAAACCAGGGAAAGCAACAAGCAGAAAACTGGTTTTCTGACCCCAGAAAACAAATACCTGCTTTGCTCTTTACTACAGGTATCCTATAGAACTGTGGCTATTAAAACGACTGATGCACTGGAAGTAGAATTTGTTACTTCACTCAGCTGCCAGAGACTTAAATGTAAATACCCACAGGGGCTAGCTAGTGCTGCTGTACTAGATGGCCTAGATCTAGGAAATCCATTAAATAAGAACTCAAGGCCTTCTATAAACAGGAATTTACAGGAATGCCAGCACCATGATATACAGCTAGCACCAAGAGCACTTCCTGAAGGTAGAGTGTACAGTCTGGGTTGCAGGTTTTAGAGTTATCTGCATCCTTTCTAGATATATACTTCTTAGGAAAATAAAGTTTACACAAAGCATTTCTTTGTTTACTGCAATGACAGCAAACAAGAGAACAGTAAAGAGAATTACTAGTACAGTATTATTTAAATCATAATAAAAAAAAACTTACTGTTTCTTTAACTAATAGTGTAATGAGTTCTTGTTCTCCTTCAGCAGCTTCTTGTCCCCACATGTTTTCCAAATTTGCCTGCTGAGATCTTGGAAGGGGGAAAGCTGGTCCAGGGTCTTCATCAATTGCTAACTGTTGGTCCTCAAGTTCTCCTAGAGGATGGGCCGGCTGAGGAGAAGCAGGGCCTGGAATCCCCTCCTGCTGAGGTTCTGGCCTTGGAAAAGCTGGTTCTGGAAAATCATGGCGGAAGAACATTGGGTCCATTTCTGCTTCAGAATGTCGCTCTTGGGGCACAACCTGATTTGTTCTCTCCTGAGGCTGTGGATTCAGAGCCTGGAAGTATGGATGGTCAAGCCAGTACTCTTCTTCGATTACTTGGTCGTCTACTGAGGCAGTTGACTCTCCAGGATTTGATAAGAGGTCTGTCTCTGAGTCTTCAGATGATTGGTTCTGAGCTTCCAAAGGCTCACTTTTTGGGAAAAGGATTCCATTTTCTCCCACTATAATGACTTTCTGCTCCAATTTGGGGTTGACAATGTTGTTTGCTGTCTGCTTATTGCTTGGTTCAGGTTTGGCTTCTCCTTCTTCTTTGCCACTCCCAAGATCCAGAAATTCACCATATTCATCCTCAGAATCATCCTGTGCCCCAGAATCAAACAATGAGTTGTTACAAAAGGAAAAATAGCTGTGGGGATCTGCTTCACAGTTTTCTCTAGACTTTCTAGGCCTTTCTTCTCCCAATCTGTTCAGATCTTGCCACTGGGCAGCTGGTTTGATGAGACTGGGTCGGGATGTCTGAGGTTTATGTTTCTAAGAAAAAATGAAATTTTAATAATAAAAATTCAATTTCTTTCCTGTATGTATGCCTGCTTCTGAACTTACAGTGAAAGGAGAGGAAAGAAACAAAACTAGAAGCATCCCCTGAGAAAAAATACTATCTTTTCTTTAAGGTAGGGAGGATCTCACTATGTACTCACAGCTGGTCTCTAACCCATAGAGATCCAACTGCTATACCTTCTAGGTGATGGGGAGACAGCTTACTCAGGTGAAGTATTTGACACAAGCACAAGGACCTGAATTTAATACCCAGTGCACAGATACAATGCTAGGTGGGATAACACATGTGTGTGATACCAATGTCAAGGAGGAAGAGACAGGCAGATTGCAATGGCCTCCTGGCTAACCAGTCTAGCCAAAATGGTGAGTTCTGGGTTCACTGAGAGAGAACATCAAAAACATTAGGTAGAAAAACAGAGAAAACAGTAATCCCTAAAGTCTCCATATGCATATGTATGTGAACTGACCCTCACATTTGCCCACTTGTCTATGCATGCATATAACACACACACACACACACACACACACACACACACACACACACACACACAAAATGCTCGAATCACTGGTCACTGGGAAGTGTAAATAAACCAAACCACAAAAATCAGTATTATCAAAAAAATAAAAAATAAAAAATAAATAAAAAAATGAGTAGCCAGGCAGTGGTGGTGCACACCTTTAATCCCAAGCACTCTGGAAGGCAGAGGCAGGCGGACCTTTGTGAGTTCGAAGCCAGCCTGGTCTACAAGAGCTAGTTCCAGGACAGGCTCCAAAGCTACAGAGAAACCCTGTCTCGGAAAACAAAAAAACAAAAAACAAAACAAACAAAAAAATTAAAACTAGTAGGAATGTAAATTGGCATAGCTGTTGGCAGTTTCTGAGTGATTCAGCAACTCTACTTCTTGGCATATACAAATAGAAATAAAAATATGTAGTCACACACAAACCTTTACATGAATATTTATATTTAAATTGTCAAAAAGTACAATTTAAATGACTGTCATCTGTTGTTTACATAAATAAAATGTGATATAGCTACATGATGGGATGTCACTTGGCAATAAAAAGGAATAAAACAGTGCCTGGCATATAGGCCAATGCCTTTATTCCCAGTACTTGGAAGGCAGAGAGAGGCAGGTGAAACTAGAGTTCAAGACTAGCATGGTCTACAATGAGAGTTCCAGGACAGCCAGGCCTACATAGAGAGACCCTGTCTCTCACACCTCCACCCAAAAATAGGGGCTGGAGAAAAATGATACAGCAGCTAATAACACATACTGTTCTCACAGAGGACAGAATTTAGCTTGCAGAACTCTCATTGGAAAGCTGTAAGTCCCACTCCAGGAGGATCAGAATCTTCTGATCTCTGCAGGCATCTGCATTCACGTACATATAACACCACACAGATACACACATGTAGACATAATCAAAAATAGTAAAAAAAATTAAAAACAAATAAAAAGGAATAAAATACTAATATGCTAAGAGAAAGAAATGGCTGCAAAGAACTGTATATGATTCTATTTATGTGAAATGCCCACAATACAATAAGAACAGCTGAAAGTTGAATTAATGCTTGCCTAGGACAAATGATTGTGAAGATGATAGCTAATACATCAGGATTTCATGAGATGATGAAAATATTCTAAAATTGATCTGTGATGACAAATACAAGACTGTATGAACACACTAAAAGCTACTGATTTGTATGCTTTACACAGATGACCTGAGTTCGATCCCTACTACCTACATGGTGAAAGGAGGAGCCTGACTCTCCCAAGTTGTCCTCTAATCTCCAAGTGTGCCATGCATGTACAAACACAAAGACAATTACACACATCAAATAAAATAAATAAAAGGAATTAAATATTCGTTGTAGTATGTATGAAACTTGAAAATATGCTACAGAAGGCAAGTGTAATACTACACAATTTACATCAAATTTCTAAGAAAATGTCAATCTATAAATAGATTAGTGTTTGCTTAGGGTAAAGAATAGGGGCAAGATAGGAGGAAACCATTTGTTATGATGTTTCCGGTGATTCTGGGGTGTAAATGTTCTAAAATATTCTAAATGTTAATGTTTTGAAATCAATTGTGGAAATATCTGTATAATTCTTAATTTACCCTAAAATCACTTATGCAAACTAAAAGCATGCATAATATGCTTGCAGTCATTAAGCTGAATGTGATGTAATAAGAGGATAAAGATGTATCTGGGTTGTGGTGACACACATCTTTAATCCCAGCCCTCAGAAGCAGAGGAAAATGGATCTCTCTGAGTTTGAGGCCAGCCTATTTTACAGAATGAGTTCCAGGACATCCAGGGTTGCTAAACAGAGAAATCCTGTCTCAAAAAAAATCAACTATAAAAAGATAAACACACAATGAACAAATAAGTAGTAAAGAAACCATATAATAAACGAAGTGTGTCAACATGATAAAGCAAAAGAGAACTACTAACCACCAAAGCAGAAATCCATGCATGAGAAAACAAATGCAAACACCACCAGGTAAATTGCAGAGCTGTTTCTTTGGTAAAGAAAATGAATAAAACCAAGGGAATGGGCTGAAATGATAGAGCAACTGTAAAGGGCACTTGCTGCTCTTCCAGAAGACCCGTTTGGTTCCCAGCACCTCTATCAGGCAGATTACAAATAAATGCCCATAACTCCAACTCCAATCAACCTGATGCCCTATGTTGGCCAAGGATACTTGTACAAGGTAACTTTATTCTCACAGACATATAAATAAAAACAAATCTTAAGAAGTTACTAAAAAACAAATAAACAACAACTATAAAAAAAAAACCCACCAGAGGAAATGCCCAGTGTGGTAGTACTAGCACTCAACTTAGTAGGATAAGTCTCTGTAATTTCAAGGCCAGCCTATTTTTTATACTCTGTGTAACAAGTTCCAGGTCAGCCTGTCTACACAATGAGACCTTGTCTAAACAAAAGAAACAACAACAAAAAAAAAAAGAAAAGGAAACTGGAAAGCTGCAGTAGAAGTAAAAAGAAAAAGCTTTAATTTAACTGTTTCTATATATTCAAAACCATAAACAAAGAAAAACTCTTTTCATGAAGTCAATTTCAAGTTCATAAAACACTCACTTCTGTCAGTATGACATCATCATCCAGGTCATCATCTTCATGTTGCTCAGTAGCGGGGGTGACCAGCATGGGAACCCCTTCCTCATCAGAGGAGTCAGATATGGTGATGGGCCCATCTCTGACACTCATCCATTCTACACGGAAACAGAAAACATGGTCACTGTGAGGCCAGTATGAGCACACTCAGTCCTATATTCACTGTTGGTCCAAGTCTCAAGCCAAGTTCAAAGCTACTAACAGTTAACTTACCACCTCAAGTGCACACAGACTCAAGCAGTAAGAACTGTTTCCTTGTTAATTTTTGCCAATAACATTGAGAAATGACAGACAAAATGCTCAAAATGTATCAAATTTTTCTTTTGTTAAATGGGAGAAATCTGAAGTTTTTTTGGTTTTGTTTTATGACAGGATCTTATGTCATGGCTGGCTAGCTTGGTACTATGCAGACCAAACTAGCCTCCAATTCCTGGCAATCCTCCGCCTCAGCCTTTCAAATCCTAGGAACACAGACATTTAATCTGCTCTTTAGTTGGGCGCACTGGTGCGTGTTTCAGATTCTAGCAGTCAGAGCACAGAAAGTTAGGAAAGCCAGAATGAGGGAGTGAGACTTTGCCTCAAAAAACAACTTTCCTGAATGAGCTATTAGGCCAACCACAAATTTCTTTTTTTTTTCCACATAAAGCTGTTTTAATTATGACACTGACATAGAACTGCCAGTTTCTTTAGAGATTCCCCATGTTTACTCCTTGAAGAAATAAAAGACCGGTTTAATTTAAACAGCTACATCTCAAAAACATTAGCACTCAAAAATAGTAATAATATATTCATTTAAGATTTAAAAATCAGCTTACTTTATGCATAAGCTATCTAAGCAGAACTTCCATTTGAACCAAACACTTAGCATCTACCAAGCAATCACCTACCAAGGAAACATCTGTGACATTGGGCAATTTTAACTTGCCTGCTCTTCTTTTAAATGAAACCACAGTTAAATCCAAAAACCCAGCTCTGCAGGTGAAGAGGGCTGACAATAGTTGTTGCTTGTGGGTGGGTGTGGATCCATCTGTGGAGGCTGTTTTCCCCATTGGGGATGTTATCTATTTTTTACCTTTTTGCTTAAAGAAAAAAGTTTCTTGTTTATTTAAGTGTGGGGGCCCACAAGCACTTGTGTGTGAAGGCTAGAGGAGGAATATCAAGTGTCATCCTCAATTACTCTCCGCCTTGAGACAGAGTCACTCACTAAACTTGGAACTCTCTGATTCAGTCACACTGACTGGCCAGTGAGGTCTTGGGATCCCTTCTGTCTACGATTACAGATACATATTGCTATGCCTGAAGGGCCCAGACCTTCCCCCTCCTCCTCTCCCTCCCCACACACACCTTTAGCAGCCAGGACAGGCAGCAGAAAAGACCTAGCAATAGGCCCCTGACTCAGGAGAATGTGCTGAGCGCCCCCCCCCGACCTTGCCCAATCTTGCCCTAACTACTGGAAGAATCAGGATTTAGGTGGGGTGCTCTGGACAAGCATTACTGATAATGATGGAATGCAGTGACCCCCATGGCCTCCAGGTACAGCAACCTTTCTGCAGCTACAATTAATCAGCTCAGACAGGTTTCCCCAAGCAAGGAGGTGTGCCAATCCTGAGACTGTTACTGTGCAACTAGAAGACCCCCCACCAGATGCTCCATCTTGTTCTACCCCCAATATACACCCTGACCCACTGCAGTTCAGGGCCCCTTTTACTCACTCCACCGTGTCAGACCAATGGAGGACCCAAGTTAACTCATAAAATAAAAAGACTCTTTGCTTTGCATCAGATCTGGTCTCTTGGTGATTTTGGGGGTCCAGATTCTGGGCACAAGAGTGCCTAGCCTTTTTTTTTTTTTAAATAAATAAATTTTTGTGGTATATGTGAGCGCACTTGAGTTCTTGTGTGAGAGTGACACGAGGGCATTTGTATTCCGATCAGAGGACAACATCAGATGTTGTTAGTCCTTACTTTCTACTTTGTCTGAGGTCTTTTGTGAGCTGCTATGTAACCAGACTAGCTGGCCTGCAAGCTTCTAGACATTCTTGTTTCCACCTCCCATCTTGCTGCAGACAAGCACTATCATGTCTGGCTTTATGTAGGTTCTGGGGGACAGAAAGGGGAGCCAAAGAAAGGTTCTGCTCAATAGGCAATTTTACCCACTAAGCTACCCATCTCCCAGGGCTTCATGCATGCTAGGCAAGAGCACTATCACTGAGCTATACTGCTAGTCCTAACCTTGTTTTTACATTTGTTTTTCCTTTTAGACAGGTTCATACCCTGTAGTTCAGGCTAGAACAGAGCTCACTAAGCAATCAGATACTACCTATCAAGGGTTTAGCTCCACGAATTGCCACAAAATGACCGTGTAACCATGATAAGATCACGGACTATTTCTAGCCCATTAGCACCCTCATTGTTCCTCTTCCCATCACTGCCTTCTATCCTCAAAAGAGGACTTCTAACTCTACAGATTAGTTTTGGTTGATTCTAGGTAAGGATTCTTCTGTGTCTGGCTTCTGTGCAAATCACATGACTGAGATACATCCACATTGCTGTGATGACAGTTTTCTTTGCTACATGTGAATCCATACTGTGAGTACATCATAAGCTATTCACTCTTCCCTGATGGACATCTGAGTTGGTGCTAATGCGGCTGTTCTGGACACTGCTGTTATGTACATGCTTTTCTGTGCTCATTTCAGCTGGGAACATTCTAGGAATAGAAATACTGACTTCAATCTTAGGAGACACACTGTATTGCTAAGTTGATACAACAGAGACACATGGTCTACAAGGCTGTACTGATTATTTGGACCTACCATTTGCTGATCCCTGACTTGGATTCTTAATTTCCCAGTTTTACTTGATGTATATATAATACATGCATTTTTAGGCCTTAAATTTTCTTCAAAACATGAATTTCCATTGTGATAGGTTTGAAGTCTATTCTTTTTCTTCCTTCCTTTCTTTTCTTCTGAGACGGGGTTTCTCTGTATATCCCTAGCTGTCCTAAAATTTGCTCTGTAGACCAGGCTAGCCTTGAACTCAAGAGATCTGCCTGCCTCTGCCTCCCAAATACTGGGATTAAAGGCGTGTGCCACCACTGCCTGGCCTGAAGTCTATTCTTATCTTCCACATATATAAGGATTTTCTAATAAGAACTTGTGGGCCTAAAGAGATGGCTCAGTGCTTAAGATCACTGGCAACCCTTCCAAAGGTCCTGAGTTCAGTTCCCAGCATTCACAGGCTCACAACTGTCTATAATAGAATTGAATGCCCTTTTCTGGGGTGCAGATATACATGAAGACAAAACATCCATTTACATAAATAAATAAATTTTAAAAACAACAACTTGTAATTGATTTGTCTTAATTCTAATATGTTAGGCAGAAAAATTCTAGCAAAACAAAACAAAACCCCCAAAAAACAAAAAACTATGTTCTGCGGTTCCATGAAAAGGAAACCGAGTAGTGACACAAAGTAGATTTGTACCCTCCTCAAGTCAAGATGGAGTGAGGCATGCCTGCCAAGAAGCACAGAGGAATCTCCATAGGGTGACAGAAATGGTCTGCTCACAATTCTGAGATTGCAAGTTCATTTTTCAGAACTCTTAAAAAGAAAAAAACTTACCAGGTGGTGGTGGCACATGCCTTTAATCCCAGCACTTGGGAGGCAGGCGGATCTCTGTTAGTTTGAGGCCAGAGCTAGTTCCAGGACAGGCTCCAAGGCTACAGAGAAACTCTGTCTCGAAAAAGCAAAAAAAAAAAAAAAGAAAAAAAAGAAAAAAGAAAAACAAAAACAAACAAACAAAAAAACTTAAGAGATTGGCACAATAAAACTACTAATCAACTCTACACACCTGACAAATATCCTTATGATGGGTATAGCATGTTTATATTTGTTGAGCAAAACAAAACATTTCCAAAGTCAGTAATTTTCCATAAGGAAGTAACTGTCTGTCTAGCTTTCTTTTTTTTTCTTATTTATTTACTTATTAATGTATACAATTTTCTGTCTGTGTGTATGCCTGCAGGCCAGAAGAGGGCACCAGACCCCATTACAGATGGTTGTGAGCCACCATGTGGTTGTTGGGAATTGAACTCAGGACCTCTGGAAGAGCAGGCAATGCTCTTTACCTCTGAGCCATCTCTCCAGCCCCCTGTCTAGTTTTCTTGAGACAAACTCTCACTGTGTACCTTTGGCTATTACAGAACTATATAGACTTGGCAGGTCTCAAACTGACAAGAGATTCACCTGCCTCTGCCTCCCGTGTGCTAGGATTAAAAGAATGTGTCACCACACCCAGCCTAGTAATTGTTTTTGAAAAACACTGTTCAACTGTATTTAAGGCCTAATTAAAAAATTCTAACATTAATTCAATATGCATGTGCAGAAGTCAGAAATGAGTGTGGGTACAAATTATAGCTAAGATTTCAAACTTTCTGAATAACAAGTTATGGCTACTACAATCACTACCAAGTCATAATACATTATTAACAAACTCTTAAACTCAGTATTTCTTTTGTACCTATAATTTGTACAGTTTGAATGATTCTATTTCCTCTAAATTTATTCACTTGTTATAATTTCCTACACTTCAAATTGCTGAAGGCAAAATACATTATTTATTTCATACTAGGAAAAAAATCATTGTCACAATCATAAAATGTCATCAGGAGAAAAAAACAAAGCTAGCTTAGCCTCGTCATGGAATTTGTACTAAAAAAAAATGAATATATTAAGGATTCTCTTTATTCATCAAATGATTTTTCTCTTTTGGACCAAGTATTAATAAATGTACATTCAGATTTGACAGTAAATTTCCCATACATTTAGGAAATGTTATGCAAATGCTGGTACTCTTTTGCTCTTTGCAAATCAATGAATTTGTCAAAATTTTAAGGACAATATATAAAACAAAGAACTATGTCCTAACATTCTCAATGAGGCTAAGTCAGAATCTTAAAGCTAGAAAGAAAAGAAATTAAGTATCTAAGAACAAGAATGCCTAGCACTGTCTGTGGTATTTTAAATTTGATGGGCCCAGAGTGCTCCTGTATGATCTCCATTTCCTCAAAAACCTCTAGAGGCAAATCAGTACAGAATAAATCTGCATAATTCTACTTTGACATTAAGCCTGATGTTCTAGGTCTAGCAGTGGAGTCCCCCTGGTTTTTTAAGACAGGGTTTCTCTGTAGCTTTGGAGCCTATTCTGGAACTAGCTCTTGTAGATCAGGCTGGCCTCGAACTCAGGGATCCTCCTGCCTCTGCCATCCCCCTGGTTTATATATGGTACAAAACAGGATCATTTCAAAGATACAACCATTGCAGTAAAGAAAAAGCATTGAGTAAAGGGCAAAAGGACAAGCAATTTACCCTCTCCCTGGTGGCAGTGAAAGTTGTTCAAGTGAATGACCTCCTCTTTGTTGTTTCCCTCTGCCATTTTCAAATTCCGATATAAATATATATATGTGATTGTTAGTACCCAAACATGGCAATCATCTATTCCACAGGGTCTGTAAAAGAAGAGAAAACAGCATTAACAACAGCAGTATAGTTGGGCGATGGTGGTGCACATCTTTAATCCCAGCACTCAGGAGGCAGAGTAGGGGGATGAGTTTGAGGCCAGCCTGGTCTACAAAGTGAGTTCTGGAAAAGCCAGGAATACACAGAGAAATACAGTAAGCTTGAGGCTAGCCTGGTCTGCAGGGTGAGTTCCAGGACAGCCAGGGCTGTTACACACAAAGAGACCCTGTCTCAAAAAGCAAAACAAAACAAAAACATCAGAATAAACTGGGAAGTTGTGGTGCACACCTCTAATCCAAGCCCTCAGGAGGCAGAGGCAGGTAGATCGCTCAGTTCAAGGCCAGCCTGGTTTACACATCAAGTTCCAGGACAGTCCTCGTTAGTATAGTGGTTAAAAAAAAAAAAAAAAGTTCCAGGACAGAGAAACCCGTCTTCTAAGACTGAAAACCAATCAATCAAAGAAACAAACATTGGCAGTACAGACCTAAAATCTTCTGACTGGGGAGACTGAGGCAGGATGACCATGGAGTCCACGACCAGCCTGAAACACACAGAGAAAGACCCTGACTCAAAAACAAACAAAAATCAGGATACTAAAAATTCCCCCCAAAATACTGCCATATAGCTCATAGCAAATAGTTAAAAAATACAATGGAATAACTCTGAAATTGGAAGTTTTTAAAAGCTAAATATGTAATCTTTATCAATGTAAACATATTATTTTGCTCCAAGGAATTTACCCCTCCCAAATATTTGCAGGAAAAACCCATTTAAGAATGTCCAGGTAGTCAGCAAGAAGGCTTAGTGGGAAAGATGCTTGCCGTGAAGCTTGACTACCTGAGTTGATTCCTGTGACCCACAGTAAAGAATGAAAAAATTGACTCTAGAAGTTATACTCTGACCCCACATGCAGGCCTGGTATGTGATGCTATTTCAGAGGACTACACTTGGAACCCAGAACCCATGCTGGTCAGCTCACAACTGTCTCTAACTCCTATTAGACTCATTCTTGTCCTTCTCAGGCACATGCATGCAAGTGTCAATCATACATACACACAAACTTAAAAAAAATCAGTAACAATCTAAAATAAACAATGTTCAGAAGCTAGAGAGATGGTACAGTGGGCAGTGGATAAGGGTGCCTGGGAATATGATTTGGTTCCTGGAACCCACATGATGGAAGAAGGGAATCAACCCCTACAAACTGTTCTGACTTCCATAGGTGTATGTGTGCACATGTAAAATAAAATGTAAAAGAAAAAAATGTACATAACTGCTTTCATTACAGACAATAACTGGAAGTAGCCCAGGTCTCCATCAATAGAAAAACAGTTAAATTGGTAGATACTTATGCAATACAGACTGCTCAGCAAAAGAAGGAAGTTAAAAAAGAGGGAGTTAAAATACACTGCATGAAACTCTCAAATTAGTGAAAATATTGTTTAAACAAGGAATTAACACAATATATGCAACATGGATTAATCTCAGAAACAGAATGCTAAATCAAAAAATCCAACAAGGGAATATAGTTTACATGCCATTAAAGAGATTTGGGAACGAGATCAGGGGCAGAGCTCTTGCTCAGAATGGATAAGGGCCTAGGTTCAATCTTCAGTCCCAAGAGAAAAATAATTTTTTCCATACAATACTTTCCTTTCCTAAAGATAGACAGGGTTTCTCTGTGTAGCCCTGGCTTTCCTGGAACTTGCTGTGAAGACCAGGCTGGGATTAAAGGCATGTACCATTAAATCCAGTGCTATATGGTACTTTTACAGGATTTAAACTTACTTCCTAAGTATTTCAATAAAAGCTAATGATGACACACAAACAAATTTTAAAATGAAATGACTGACAAACTGAATTGCTGGGGAACTTCTAGGCCTTGCATATGCTAGGCAGCCAATCTACCACTGAACTATACCCTCTACAAGCCTAATATTTCATTGCAATAAAGAATCTACAAGTTCCCACAGCAGGGAAATGGAAAAAAAAAAAAGAATCTACAAGTGTGATACACACCTCTAACCCTGGCACTCAGAAGGCAGAGGCAGGTGGATCTCTGAGTTTGAGGTGAGGCAGGTCTACAGACTGAGTTCCAGGCCATCCAGGCCAGATAAACCCTGTCTCAAAAAACAAACTAACAAAAAAGACCTGCAAGTGTGAAATCTCATACAAATATATGAGTTGCATTTACACAAATAAACACCTTTTGACTTTTTAAAAAATTTTTGAGGCAGGTTTCACTGTGTAGCCCTGACTGGTCTTGAGAGATTCTCCTGTCCCCGCCTCCAGAGTGCTGGGATTAAAGGCATTCACCACCATGTAGTTTTTTTTTTTCCTTTTTTACACAGGGCCTCACTCTGTAACCCAGGTAGGCCTTGAATTCATACAATCCTTCAACCTCATTTCCGAAACATTGGTATTACAGGTCTGCCCAGCTGGAGAAACTAATTTATAATGACAGAAAATCAAGAACTGCTTTGTGAAAGGAAAGACAACCTCAAAGATTATGGAGAAACTTTTTGAGGGGCAACATAAGTGTTCTAGAGCTTGATGAGGTATCTATTACATGAGTCTATTCCATGTACCTGTTGAGATGGATCAAACTGGGAATGGGTCATATTATATCCTCAGTTATCTGTTCATGTCATTTAAATATAGATTATACTAAAAAAATGTAATGAGGTTAGTTATAGAAGACAAACATCCTATCCCAGAAGGAGAAAATAAGGAATTGTGTGAAGCAGCAGTTCTCAGCTCAAACCCTGGGGGGGAAAGACTTTCACAGGGGTCACCTAAGACTAGCAGAAAACACAGATATTTACAGTATGAGTGATAACTAGCAAAATACACTTATAAAGTAGCAACAAAAATAATTTTTAAAAAGATTTATTTATTATATATACAGTGTTATGTTTGCATGTATGCCTACAGGCCAGAAGAGGGCACCAGATCTCACTACAGATGGCTGTGAGCCACCATGTGGTTGCTGAGAATTGAACTCAGGACCTCTGTATGAGCAGCGGTGCTCTTAACTGAGAAGCCATCCTCTCTCCAGCCCCCCAAAATAATTTTATGGTTGGGGTCATCACAACATGAGGAATTGTATTAAAGGGTCACAGCTTTAGAAAAGTTGAGAATCAATGATGTAAAGTAATATTTTAAAAGGTAAAATTTTTTTGAGTTGTCACAAATTGATACATTTACTTCATTATCAGTTTGGCAGAGGCAGATGCAACTTTGACTCACATAACTGCAAGGACATACTGGCTCAGTATACTCAGGGAGTATTCCATCCCGTATTATTACATATTTTATAACCACGAAGGACCAGGACTTCATTCTCTGGGCATGGAGTGAAAGGGTCAGGAGGAGCAGCAATTTGGCAGAGTGCAGGGCATGTGATGGTATAGATAAGACTGGTGAAGGTCTGAGCTGGGACAGGACAAGATCACAGATGGGTTCTTAACAGAAGATGCAGAGTATGGAAAAGCAAAGCTAGAGCTGGGAGAGGGACCAGGGCAATAGCTTCCTCTTAAGGTTCCTATGTACAATGACTGTGTTAGCACTTCCACTTCCTTTTCATTCAGTCCTCCCCTAGGAGGAAACTGAGTTGCAGGTAGCACCCGAGAGAAACTGTATGCTCTGGGATTCAGATCCATAGCTGCCTGATTCTGAAGCCCACTTTGCTCTGTATAAGAAGTCACCTGAGGCGACATTTGCTATGACTCAAAATGGGATAAGGATGTCCAGAATAAATGAATTGTCTTCACAGTAAAGGAACAGGACTGGGAGGGAAGGAACGAGAGACAGGTAAAACATCATATCTACCTCAAATCCCACCATTCCTGGATCGAAGAACCAATATAATGGATGCTAACATGTCCACCTGAGCTAGTATCTTCTCCTATGATATCTTGCTTGTAGCTAATGAGGTCGAAGGACATTTTATAGCTGCTGCTGCTCCTGCTGAGTTTCCAAAGACAGGCTTCTGAACTTTAAATGTCTAAAGGACTGTCTGGTTGTGGGCTGCAGATTCTCAAGAGTTTTTTTTAAAGATTTATTTTTATTTTATGAGTACGTATGTCTTTGTGAATGTGCTAGATCCCCTGGAATGGGAGTTACAGACAGTTGCGAGGTATCATGTGGTTAATGGGAATTGAACCCGGTCCTCAGGAAGAGCAGAGCAGTCAGTACTCTTAATCTCTGAGCCATCTCTTCGGCCCTAATTTTTTTCTTTTAATATTTATTCATGAGTTAGTCAGCATCTTAAATGGCTCTTTTAAATAATCTGCTGAATTCTCTCAGGCTTTTCTTCATCCAAGTGAACCTGAAAACTGTCTGACAGTGTGCTTGCTGAGAGTTGCCAGGAACAATGTAACAAGTACCAGTAATGCCTCTGGAGCAGTTCTACCCTGGCAGCAGAGCCATTTGCAATTCCCAGTCCCATCCCTGCTAAGGATGCCAACCCTGGACTCCTGTTTGTTATTTTGACACATGGTCTCACTGTGTAGCCCTAGGTGATGGTTTGGATTTCACTATTTGGACCAGACCGGGCTCAAACTTACAGAGATCTGCCTGCCTCTGCCTCCCAAATACTAGGACTAAAATCATGTGCCACCATGCCTGGGTAGAATTATTTTATTCATTTATTCATTTTCTTTCTTTTGTGATTTTTTTTTGAGACAGGTTTTCTTCGTACACCCTGGCTCTCTTGGAACTAACTTTATAGACCAGGCTGGCCTTCAACTCAGATACTTCTTAATGACTTTTCTGTCATGAAAGTACAGCTATTTAGCATGCATAAAAATAAAAGTATGCCTAAATGTGTCCTAATGACAAAGATTAAAACCAATAAAAACTATAGAGAGTGCTCGCTTCAGCAGCACATATACTAAAATTGGAACAATACAGAGAAGATTAGCATGGCCCCTGCGCAAGGATGACATGCAAATTTGTGAAGCGTTCCATATTTTTAAGCATTTGTGCAACTATGTTCATAGCAGCATTATTTGTAATAGCCAGAACCTGGAAACAACCTAGATGCCCCTCAATGGAAGAATGGATCAAGAAAGTGTGGAATATATACACATTAGAATACTACTCAGTGGTAAAAAACAATGACATCCTTAAATTTGCATGCAAATGGATGGAAATAGAAAACACTATCTTTAGTGAGATATCCCAAACCCAAAAAGATGAGTATGGTATGTACTCACTCATTAGTGGACCCTAGCCATAAACAAAGCTCACAAGCCTAGAGAAGCCAAATAGCAAGGTGAACCCAAAGAAAAACATATATAGACCCTCCTGGAAATTGGAAGCAAACAAGATGGCCGGGCAAAAGGTGGAGGCACGGGAATGGGAATGGGGTGTAGGTAGGGGTGGGGGTGGGTGAAAGGGAGAGAGGGAGGGAGAAGGGAGAAGGGATGGACTGGGGAGAGCTTGGGGAG